>OMNO01067693.1:0-10168 GCA_900303215.1 Trachyrincus scabrus | reverse complement strand
CAGAGATAGACACAGAGAGAGAGCGAGAGGTAGACAGAGAGAGAGAGGGAGACAGAGAGAGAGAGAGAGAGATAGTTAGTGAGAAAGAGAGAGAGAGAGACATCGAGAGAGAGCTAGAGAGAGAGAGAGCGAGAGAGAGACAGAGAGAGAGATAGACAGAGATAGAGAGACAGAGAGAGAGAGAGAGAGTGAGAGAGATAGAGACAGATAGAGAGAGAGAGAGAGAGAGGGTGTTCAGTTCGAGTAAGTTAAAGCAAAATGAGCAAGCGTATGAGAGGGTAGAAAGAGAAGAGAAGAGTCCATTACGAGTCCTGTCTTGTAGTTTGTGTCACCATTGATTTGTAGGATAGGATTCCCGCCCTTCCTCTCCAGTCGCCTAATTGTCCCTGGTCTGAAACACTAATTACTTCACTAATACTAGTCAGTCTCAAACTCACATCTCTCTCCTGAAAGAACAGGGGGCGGGCTGACAAACTGAAGGCAAGGAGGGGACTAGATTAACTATACATGATGGGGATGGAAGGAAAAGAGGGAGTAAGAGAGAAGAAAACAGTTTCTTGAGAACCCCCCCCCCCCCTTAATATTTACAGGCTCTATCAACATTATGATGTCCCTTTGTGTGTCCTCAGCGATGCAGTGCTGTGCCTGATAGAGGTAGGTGGGGAGGGGGATGGGGTCTTCAGGGACTGCATTGCATAATTAGATGAATAGCGGCTGATTAAACAGTCACTCATAATCACCAAGATAATTGGGACAGCAGAGTCAATTATGAGCCACAATACAGGGAGTTTGGCATTCCACGTACCTGATGGGTTGAATGCCATGCCCCAATTAGGCAGGAAGGCACCGAATGGGTTCTGGTCGGTTGTCTCCGTGGTCCCCAGCTCTGATTGGTCCTCCTCCTCCGGCTTGTGCTTTCCCGGAGGTGTCCGTCTACTGCCCACCACGAAGGACTCGGATACTGCGGACCGAGACTCCATCTCAGTGACACTTCCTCCCCTGGGGTCTGACGAGAGGGTGGGCAGCAGAACAGGGTTGGTGGTGGGAGACATCGGGGTGCCGGTGGACGAGAGGCGGGACTGCGGATCCACGGTGTCCGTCGACGTCCTCTCCGTCCTTTCTGCCTGAACCCACGAAATGGAGATCGGGAGCTCTTCTGTGGTAAGGCGCGCGGTCGACCGACCGGCCGCGCTGGTTGCCGTGGTGACGAATTCCGTTCTCTGTTCCGTGTCTCGGGCCAGCGTCGTTTGCGTGGTTGTCTCGGAGGACGCGGTGAGGGGCTCCACCGATGCCTCGGCTGTGGAGACGGCGGGCTGAGAAACGAGGCCCCCCTCTATGCCTCTGCTTTGATCTCTCCCCTGCTTCCGGAAAATGGAGGTGAACCAGGAATTAGAACTACCCTCTTTTCTGCTGGAGGGGGAGGAGACGTGACTGTCGGTGGGACGGTGGACATAGAGGATCTCCCCCCTGGCCTCCTGCTCTGTCCCCCTCTTGGTGGGATCCTGAGGGTGCGTGTTGGGCTGCTGTACTAGCTGGTAGGCCGACAGAGTGGTGTGCTCCACCACACGGACCACAGGCTCACTGCGGCCTGGCTCTGGGTCAGTGTTGAGGCTGACGGTGCTGCTGCCCCGAGTGTCGCTCTCCGCCTTGGATCCAAACACACCGGGCGGCTCGCCCTCCTCCCCGCTGGCCTCTGCCTGCTTCTCCTCCACAACGACATCTTCAGGAGGAGGGGGAGGGGTTCCTGGTTCCTCCCCGTGCTCCCCGCCATCCCCGGAGTAGTAATCCTCTGGGTTGTCCTGTCGCAAGGAAGGCGCCAGGGACCTGACTTCCAGCGGCCCAGATTTGGCCTCCATTGGCTGGTAAGTGGAAGCGTGTCCGGGGGGGCCTAGTTTGAAGGCCTGCATGGTCTTCACGGCCCAGCGGAGTCGACTGCTGGGGGCGGGGGCTGTGTCCAGCCCTCCTCTCGGACCCTGGGCACCGGAGATGTTGGCCGGCTCACTGGGTGTTGTGGTCTCACTGGGACTAGAGTTCATGAATTCTGCAGTAACAGAGGAACAGGGGAACATAGAATCATGCAAGTGATTATACAGGAGCTTTAGATATTTATTTGCAGATATCTTGCCAAAATTCTCCTCAAAGGAACTCGTCCTTTTGTTAATATATATTTAAACTCATTTTCCAATGGTTTTATGTGTTTGTTACTTTAGTTTTAGTTGATATGCATGAACTTTAGAGTTGCATTAATGCATATATTACACCAAACAGGAAGAAAGTTTGGGGTTTCGCCCAGATATCCTCCAATCTCCTGGGTAGTCCATGATGAAGGCAGACATTTTGCCGCTGTGTTCCTCGCATCCCGGCGTGTCAAGCTAAATTTAGACCGGGGACGCTCACTTCAGCAGAGGTGTTTCATATTAAACTGCTAAAGCAGTTAGAGGTTTTCAGACCAAGATTAAAGCCACCCAGACACACACACGCACACACACACAGGAAGCAGGGAGGGATATAATCAAATTAATCTCACATTTTCTTCTTCTCTAATCTAATTCCCTTGTGGATCCCCTTGTTCTAAACAATCTCCGACTACAATTGTGTTTCCTGCGACGAGACTGGCAAAGTGGAAACCATAGCAGCGCTGTGGGCAAAATGACTTCCTCTGTGCGTCTACGCCGGGCTCCAATGAGGCATGTTTCTTCAGAGCGCCATACCTCTAACACTACAGCATCGAACCAGACACCTATCTCTACACAATCAATAATTCATCTGCATGTTTGTGTGACTCACAGGCCGGCGGTGTCTTCAAAGTGGTGGGCCCGTGTTAGGATTTCTAGCGCCATGGTAGTCCATATAGCACGTCTTGGCAATGCTAAACTACGCTCAGAAGGCTTGTAAGTGAGCAATCCACCAGGGAATGTATGCTTCATAACAAATTACTACAGAGACGGTGAGAGTACACAAAACATACACAAATATGTGCATGCATGAAACATAAAAATGCATGTGAATTATTCAAGAGATTTGTTGTTTCCTTACATCTATGTAAGATTTCGAGGCCCGAGGTTCATTTGCATAAGTGCCGTGAAGCCAGGGGTAATTGCCCAATTAATAATGTGAAAAGGTAATTAACCACATTTACTATGTATGCAAGCGAATGAAAGTGGGAATAATTAAACACATTAATCTGGCTTGATCATCCCTACAATAGCTCATCTAATAGAGACAAGCAAAGAAAGAAATACAGATGTTTAGATGGTGCTGTCTAGAGGACACTTCTCCGTTCCATGCTGCTAAATCCAGCGCGCCAAACAGTCACAAGTAAACCAAAACTAACGTACCATAATGAACTCCTTTATACAGTGTACAGGTTTCAAATGAATTATTAAGGCTCTTTTGTAGTTCACAAAATGAGGCCTTCTGCTGAGTTGTCTTGTCTCTGCCTGATTGAACCTTCATGCTTTCATGCTGAATCATATGGACTCTTTCAGGCGTTAAGAGTCATATGCAAATCTTGCTAATGCGGCAATACGAGAACCTTTTTTTCTCATTAGTGGCATATTTCCAGCCCGGGTTCCCCCACACGTCCCTAGCATAATCAAACATGCTACATGGTAGATTTCATTACTCGCTTGTCTGGAGATCAAAGGCAAAGCCTCCCGTGATCAATACGCCAGTTGAGTTAACTCAGCCTATACTGATCCGGGTTTCTCCATCGAGGTGAACCCTCCTTGTGTCCTTGTCTTTCTCCGTCTTCTCCCTTCACTCCCTTGCTGCTCATTCTCGCTTGGGTAATAATTGCCAGCTTCCTGCAGCCAGCCAGGACCTAATTGGTAGAGAATAAGAAGGAGGTGAACGGGACCAACACCGAAGCCTGTGTATTAATTGGATAGGGGCTGTGAATATTGTATGCACACTCAAGCTTGGAGACACATTCAGATGTCTTTGAAACATTCATAGTGGGCAGTGGCATCTATTTCAGGTTAGCCAGGCTGTGAGGATATATATTAATGAAGCCTAATTGCTGATAGCTAAATCCCCAAATTGTATTGGTCGTCTTTCTCTCTAGCCATGGTGAAGTGACTTTTCCTACATTTTTCACATTTCAAATGTTTGTTTTGTGCCTTACCCATGTGTTTCTGTAAAACCAAAAAAAATGCTTATCTGCCTAACTGCCTCCTTTGATCAACAATTTTCTTTATCTAGAGAATCTTGGCAACGACAGTTAGAACGGCAGTCCTCATTTCTAGCCAACACTGCTTGACTTTGACGTACTGTAAGACAATTCGCAGCGGGGAGCTGCCCAGAGCGATTGTATTGCAGGATGGGCTGTCATGCTGCTCCGGCTGACAGCCGACACCAATTTGGAGTCAGTTGATGGCAGTTTTTGAGAGAGCAGAGCCTTATCTCTTATTCTGAGTCGGATGAACCCGGGCGGCCAGGAGAGTTGAACCTGTGGCTATCCAGACTAAAGTCAGCCTAACGGACAGCCACACCATTATGGACCCCTCAATTGAATTGAATTCCAACTCTATTCACAGTCAGAGCAGTACGCATTAGTCTACAAACAAAAGAAATCAGTTACTCAAAGATAATCAATTACTATCCAACGTCTCCCTCACTCTGGGCCTCGAGTCCTACCCCCGAGTCCTCATGCTGTCTGCGTGCCGCCGGTATTCCAGGTAAATGAGACCTCTGCCTGCGCCCATGGGCCAAACACAGACGGTAAAGGGCACAGACTGAACCAGACCTTGAGGAATGTCTGATAAAGTAGTGCGTTGTTGGTTTTTTGTCCCTCCTTCCATGTGCGTAATAACTTCTTAATTTCTCCAGGGATGTTGAATTTGTGGGGGTACCTTGGGGCTGGGAACTAACAACAAAGAACCCAAGAACAATTTATGAAATTGATTTTGGGGAATGCATAATGCATTACATACCTCTAATACACTACCATACTGCGATCAAATCCCATAAATCATCCTAAGAACACGTTTTATTTAGATGAATAAAGTAAGAAAGATAAGTAAGAACTATAAGAAGTATTGGTTAGAGACTTCTCTGACAGTTAGGTACATAATGATGAATGAGGTGAATCGGTCTTTCGCAATCAGTGGTGTAATTTGCTTCTCCCTCTCATGGAATTAGTGTTTCCCTCTTTGCATTCGTTGACAATAATTCATCCTAGGCTGTTTCTGAAAGACTAAAGGTAGACTGAAGACGGTAAATACTGGCTTGAGAGAGGAGTGCTTTGGAACGTTTACAATAGTGGGGAACAGGCACACAGCCAGGCCTATAACCAAATTGATCACTAGCCGACAAGTGATTGATTCGCCTGAAGTCAAGTGTGTTTTTATAGCTCTTCATCACAGTTACTAGTCTCAAACAGCTTCACAAGCCCACGTTTGATGGCACCCCTTAAGGCCATCTCTAGGCCTGCATGGGAAAACTCAGCCAAACCCAACAGGAAAATAATGAAACCTTAAAAAACACACTTGAGGGATCCCTTCCCTCCTATAGGTGGCTAGAAATTATGAATATCATACCAATTTTCCAACTGATTTCATGAACGGGAAAATAGATGAAAAATGAATTTCATTTCATTTTCAACGCCACACCCCAGAGCCAACCCTCATATCCTGATAATATTTATGACTGACTTGAAGGTTTTGAAATAATAGGGCTGCCACGATTTGTTGACATCATGTTTTTTTATTTGTATTATTTTTTGTATTTCTAAAACGCAAATCGCTCAATTGAAAATAATAAATGTGTTACTTCAATATCACTATGTAATTGCTGCGTTCACGTCAGTCGTAGATTGCTACCAAAGAGGTTCAGTGTAAAGGTTTCCCCAGACCGAAAGCTTAAAAACTATGGGAATACTTTAAATTAGCAGACAACAAAACGGCTGTTTGTTGGCTGTGAATGTCTATGGCATGTCTAGCAGCACTACCCCCATGCGCCTGAAAAGAAAGCATGCAGGTGCTATTGGGGAAGCTGGACCGCCAGAAAAGGCAAAAACACTGTGGGCCAATCACACAGTTAAATGTTAAATAATGATGACGTATTTGCTTTTCTCCTTTCTTTATCTCTTGCTCTGTCAATGGCAAAGCCATCTGAATTAATTGTAGGCCTATGCGTTTTAGATAAATCGATAAATCGATAGAAAAATATACGTTAGTGGCAGCCCTAATAAATACACATCCAAAAACAAACTCACCAACCAATTTCAGTTGGGTTTTTCCCATCACTTTTTTTTGTAAGAAAAATAAATAAAGAATACCCCAGTGGAAGGGAAATGAAATAAAGCAGAATATAGAGGGCTATCTCAGAAGTATGGAGCAAAGCGTTACCTGCAGCCTCATAACTGAACATGGACATCCTCCATTTGGTACGGCACGTCATTGAAATTTTCCTCTCCTGTACACACCGCATTTTAAATTTCACACTCAAGTATTGCTTTTTCACGTCAGGCAGGATGTTCCAGTCAATATAACACGGAAAAGGAATCTTTTGGTATAAACGTGTGGGAAACATGCTGCGTTTAGTGCCACAAGTTTGATTGTGGCACTTGTGTTTCTGATTTTAACACATGTACATCACGCAACAAGTATGAACAAATTATGATCACACACCAAACAAACATCAAACACCTAACACACACACACACACACACACACACACCAAACAAACATCAAACACCTAACACACACACACACCAAACAAACACCACACACCTAATACACACACACCAAACACCTAACACACACACCAAACACGCCACCACACATTCTCCCACACAGAGCCACAATCCACGAGCCACGAGTATAAATGAGTGACAACAATGAGAAGCTCTTACCTCTGTCAGAGAGGGCCGGACCTGGAGCTTTTACTCCAGGCTGAGTGGTGCTCTCAGCATGCCATGGCATCTGGACGGCAGGCACTAATGGAACTAACGGCATCACCTCTCTCTCCTGCTCCGACAGACCCTCTCCCGGGCCGGGAAGCCTATTTGCCGAAAGCTTGAATGAAGAAGAGCCACTCGTGCGCTCCATGATGGCGTTTTCCGCACCGCCTTTATTACCCAGAGCCTTAAAAAGACCAGTGGCTTCTTTCGGCGGTCCGTCCGGAGTCTGTCTGGCTTTCTGCTCCGGTACTGTGGTGTCTGTGGCTGTGGTAGGAGAACCCTCTGTCTCCTCCTCCTTCTCCTCCTCCTTCTTCTCCCCCTCCTCACCCTTCTCCCCCTCCTCAGCCTCCTTCTCCCCCTCCTCACCCTTCTCCCTCTCCTCATCCTCCACACCTCCGGTTAAGTACCTAAAAGGTCTCATCAAGGTGTTGACAAACTCCGACAGCATGCTGCTACTGGTCTGGGACTGGAGAGTCGATGAAGCCGTAGAAGATAAAGATGGCGAATCGGTGGAGGCTCTTCTACCTTCTTCTTCATGTGCAGAGCCTCCAATTCTCCCCAGGCTTTCAAGAGAGGTGGGGGTTTTGGGGGTATTTTCAGAGCTGTCTTCCAAGATAAACAGGGAGTTGGTGGTTTTAGGGGTATTTTCAGAGCTGTCTTCCTGGTTAGACAGGGAGTTAGTCGTTTTAGGGGTATTTTCAGAGCTGTCTTCCTGGTTAGACAGGGAGTTAGTCGTTTTCGAGATATTTTCAGAGCTGTCTTCCTGGTTAGACAGGGAGTTAGTCGTTTTAGGGGTATTTTCAGAGCTGTCTTCCTGGTTATACAGGGAGTTAGTAGTTTTAGGGGTATTTTCAGAGCTGTCTTCCTGGTTAGACAGGAAGTTGGTGGTTTTAGTGGTATTTTGAGAGATATCTTCCAGGATAAACAAGGAGTTAGTCGTTTTAGGGGTATTTTCAGAGCTGTCTTCCTGGTTATACAGGGAGTTAGTAGTTTTAGGGGTATTTTCAGAGCTGTCTTCCTGGTTAGACAGGAAGTTGGTGGTTTTAGTGGTATTTTCAGAGCTGTCTTCCTGGTTAGACAGGGAGTTAGTTGTTTTAGGGGTATTTTCAGAGCTGTCTTCCTGGTTAGACAGGAAGTTGGTGGTTTTAGGGGTATTTTCAGAGCTGTCTTCCAGTGTAAACAGGGAGTTGGTGGTTTTAGGGGTATTTTCAGAGCTATCTTCCAGGATAAACTGGGAGTTGGTGGTTTTAGAGGTCTCTTGGGAGTGGACTTGTTTAGAAAACGCGGTCATGGACTCAGCTTCAGATTGCTCTAAGTCCTGCTGGAACTCCTCTGCTGGCGGCAGGTGGATGACAACGTGTTCCTCAGATATCTCAGAAGATCGATCGCTGGCAGCATTGGAGTGGAAGCCTGTTTTGTCCAGGTCCGCGGCCCAGGTGGAAGACCGGGAGGCGGCATGCTGGGCTCTGGTGGCTGTCACAGCGGCCTCTGTTGCTGGGTCTGTGGTCTCATACAGTGGCCTCGCTTCAACAGCCTGGACCCCTGCGGGCTGCTGAGCTGGAACACGAGCATATTAACAATTTACCAGGAGCACAAATATGCTTTTTTCACTTGACCTGCTTTATTGGCTGCAGTAAAAAACACTCCAGCAAAAAAAACATTGATTTATTGCTTCCCTCAGTAGAGCAGCAGCAAGGCCGGAAACAAGATTAAATTCAACAGTATAACATGGGCTGTAATATAATTGTAGTTATTTTTACAAGAAAGGCAGGATTTTAGAAATCGATTTTCTTTCTGCACAGGTAAAAAAGTCTATCCCTTATGCCAGAGCAATATACAAATGTCCCTAAAGACAACATTCATTTGTTATTGTTGCTAAAACCTTACCCACATTTTTCAATTATTCAATTATTTATCTAGACAAAAAACATTTAATGGAGTCAATATACAAGATCAGCCAGCATTACTTACAGAATACACATGCAATTACTGTGCAGGCCTTATTAAAGAGGTTACACAGGCAATTAAATACCACTACAATGTGTAAAACACTGTTTCTACTGGCTCACAGCCATTGCTAGTGTGAGGGCTGGGGGTTCCAGCCACACATGTTGTACTTGTATTCATTTTAACAGACATAATGAACATACACAATCCAGTTCAGATAATGATAACACATAGCTTTGGTTTCATATAACATACTTTTATATTTATTTAACCTCTCCTGTGGGGAGGCATGTGGGCTAGGGTCAAAGGAGCAGATGCCCACAGCAGCTGGGTTTAAAGACAGGTGTGGCTGATTGATTGGGACTGATTTAATTTTCTCATAGATAGATATAACCTAAATTATACCTTGTATAAATTATAAATGTGTTAGTTTGTGTTCCACCCCATTGTGTGCCATTTAGTTTAACACATTTAGTACAGTTTCCCTCATGTCTAGGGTCAGGGTTAGGGTCACATTTGAATTTCAGTTCCTGGTTGTCTGGCTGCTGGTATCTATTATTTTCAGCCTCATTCACCCGTTGTTATATTATTTTGACCTTGTTTATCTTTATTTCCCACTACCTGTTTTAGTATTATTTGGGTAAAATAAATTGTTAAAACTGCCCTCACAGCCAGTTTGAAATATTCATTTTAAGTGTGCATAGCATTGCTGTGATTTGATTTATGTATAATTTCTATTTCTATGCTCGCTGGATTTCTAACACTGATTGGGTTTCGTTGTTCTGTACTGATGCCAGTGTTGCGCCGTGTTCACGCTTTAATAGCATGACATCGCGCTAATGCTGTTAATGATGGGTGTTGTACAGAAACAATACAAATGCCAGAGACTGAATGATGGTTCAACCACGTTGTACAATACAACACATTCAATGAAAGAACAAGGAGACATGCAAACCTGACTGGACGCTCTGTTACTCTGTCTCACCCTGTTTCTGTCTCCCTTACCCTCTCCCTTGTCTTCACAACACGCCTTCCAATGCACCAGAGGGGCTGTTGCAATTGTCGCACAACTGCATTGCTAACTCATGCATTACATAAACATGTATTGCGATAATTACACTGCAAGAAGAAGAAGAAGAAGAAGAAGAAGAAGAAGGAAAAAACGACGACTGTCCCTGGTTAGTGGTTGCCATAGTGACAACCCCTCTTGTTAGGGTGACCAGATCCCATCAAATGTGGGCCAAAGAGTATGTTTGTGTGGGACAATGTGGGACACGTTACCAATGCCAAGGGGGGGGGGGGGGGGGTGTGGTTGAT
>OMNO01067690.1:0-11391 GCA_900303215.1 Trachyrincus scabrus | reverse complement strand
AAACTAAAAAACAGGGGGGGGGGGGGGGGGAAGCTTCCATCCTGGATACCACAACAGACCTGAGACTTGGCTCCATCATCGTTTTCTTCATTCCAGTCTGGCACAGAAGACAGGTTCATAGAAATGCCCAGGTCAACTTTTAGCCGTGCCGTTGTGTTGTTTTTAGACATCTTGGATGTGTCCAATTAGATTAACCAAATGGAAGTAAACCCAGAGCTGATCATGCAGTCTTAAGATTTGGAACAAGTGGTCTTTTTGATAGACCTTTTGATTATTTGAAATAATAATAAATTAATCAAAAGATGGCAAAAACTGACGGTGGAAGTTTAATACTGGCCATCTATTGTCTCGACTCTCCATCCACACCCATAGGCCTATTTGTTTTCTGTTATCACCATTGTATGATGACTGATTTTACTCTACTGTATGGCGCACAACTAGTGGTGAGTCGAGTTTCCACATTCACTGAAATTGATACAGAAATTAATAATGCAAATATGACAAGCATATTCACACTTTGCCATTTTTTAACCAGCTGACATAGAGCTGTTTGGATTTATGTTAAGTTTAACATGAATGTGAATCTGCTTTACAAAAGGTGATATTTCTTTATTAAACTTACCTGACATTTGTATGAAAAAGCTTTGTTATAATGTAAAACAATCCACCTAAAAATCAAACATTAAATAGGCTTTGCCTTGAGAATATTGTTCCAAATAAATCATATATAATAATGTTATTATGATGAATACTTTCTATGCAAACAAATATTGGAAGCCAATGTAGCCTGACTTACTGTTCCATTAGACTTAGACATTTAGACTGATGATTAAAAGGCTAATGACTGAAATATCCTGCATCCAATAGGAATGGTTCAACCCGAGGGGCACTGGGGTTAAGCCCTGCTTTTAGTGTCCCTGACTGAGAATTGAAGAGGAGCCACAAAGGAGAAGGAGAACAGACCAGTAGTGGTACCCAGGAGGACTGGAGGAGGGAGGTGAGGTGGAGAGGTTATGGAAAGAGGGGGCGGGGTTTATCGGTGGAAGGTGATAAACTTTGGCAAACCTTCCAAACTTGTCCTTGCTGCATAGGAGAAGGGGAAAGCATTGGAACGGAGAGAAGAAGAGAAGAAATCAAAACAACGAGCCTGCCTAGACAAACCACTAGCCTTTTAGTACATGTACACACAAACATACACACACACAGCCAGGTATTTTAACAGCTGCACTCATTGATAAGATGACATTCCACACATCTGTGCATTTAAAGAAACTCCACATGCTCTGTAATAAACACCATCTAATCTGAAACACCTGTTGTCATGTCAATTACAGGTGTCCTTACTCATGTTTGAAATTCACATTTTTGGTTTATATTTGAGATAGAAAAATAATGTTGGCAAATACGGGTTTTAACTGGACTATAATCTAAATATAATCTTATTTAATGTGCCCATAACTGCAACATCCATCCCTGCAGCCCCAGGCTGAATAATTATTATGGCTGTTGCTTAGTAACTGCTGTTCTACTCACTGCTATTTAGAACGTTAAGCCTTTCAGCAGTGGGGATGTGATGGAAGAAGTGATAGCAGATCTAGCTACTGGATGCACATTTGTAACACAAAACTGCAAGATCAGGTCAATTTGTTGCGAATGTGAAATTTACCATGACTTATTTTTTTTCCTGCGGGTAAAGTCTGGTGAATTGTAGTGTAGTCTGATTTAAGTCTTGCGTATAAAGTGTTGTGCTGGTCCTATTGTTCCAATAGTGAAGAATCAAGTCAAACTAACAGACAACAGCCTGGATCACACTGTATCTGCAGTACAACACCGAGATGGGTTATTAAAAAAACGATCAGGTAGTGGCGGTATCATAACTGTCAGGCTGCGGAAATTTCTCCAATGTGAAGACCAAACACTAAACTAACCTAAAGATTGTGGTTCATTGGTCTAGCCTCACGAACCACTCTCATCAAGCCCAAAAAGGCTCCTGATTAGGGCTGGGTGATGTCACATTCCAATTTTTGTATGGTTTGCAAGTGACACCACATTCACATGGCACTCATTTGAACCAATCAAAAACTGGAACTGCAATAATGTGTGCTGCCTCTGCAGCTTTTTCTTGTGTTTTCTCAAAAACTCTTTAAACTTGGTTTCTCATTGACCCAGAAGGGGAATGACTCTGTAGGCATATACAACGTTACACACAGCAAACTGTCAAGTCAAGTTAACCTCAAAGACCCTCCAGATTGCACTGAGAATGTAAGCCTACGATGGCAAGGAGCTTACTTTTATTTTTTCCAAGTTATACATTGCCCATTTGCAAACAAAGATGGAAAACTATCGCAATACACCACCATGTTATGCTTGGGTCATCTAAGGCCCAGATCAATTCATATCTCTGGCTATGTTCGTCACTCTGCATGGTCTAACAATGCAATGCCAATAGGATACCAAGAGAAACACGATATTAAGGTGCAAGTAAAATTAGTACGGATCTGTATTGATCCTTTAGCTTTTGATTTGCTACACAATGGAAAAAATGAAAATAGCACTTCTAATAGTAGTCATGTGTAATCAATATTATTTGTAATTGTGATGAAAAAAATCCAGTTTAATAGGAAATGTGCCATTATGTCTCGAAGGACACAATTAGATTTGTTTTACAATGTGGGGTAATTTATATAATATCACCCATGTTACATTATTATTATGTGGATAACAATGCTGAATTGCTTAAATGCTTAATTTATACAACATATAGCCAGATCAATGAGTGTTGAGAGTTAGCGGAAAGCGTAGGCTATAGGTTAGAGAAATAAAGCAGAAGCAAATCAGTTTGATGTAAAATGCCAGGTAAAGGTTAATATAAGCCAAATAAAGTGAAGTGACTCATGAATTAACTCATATCTTCACTACTAGCGTACACCCAGTGCCTTGTACACTCGTAGTGAAGGAAAATATACAAATGTAGGCCTATTGCAATTTGAACCGTTAACTCAATCGTTAAATTGGCTAGGGGCAACAATAGGGAAACTAATATAGAGCTCCTTTGGCTAATAAATGTAATTTATCCTGATATTTTATCTCATATGATTACATAACAACTAACTGTGGTGAATGTTAGTCATACACCAGTCATTACAATAGGGGTCAGTTGCACTATACATGCAAAGCCATTTTCTACTTTAACATTAAACAATACATTTTTTCACATTATTCCATTATGCTACTTGCATTAGGAAATACAATTAATGTATTGCATCACATTGATTTAGTATCAATTCGTAGAAATTAATACTCATTAATAAAATATTAATTTGATTACATTGATTTTTATAGACAGATTAATATTTAGCCTAATTTGTGTTTTCGGAGTGGATTTAATTTTATTATGTAGCGCAACATTAACATTTCTTAATTCTTAAATGCATTATAATAAAATATATTATTTGATAATTTTACATATTTATTTAACCCCTGATATATTCTGCCATTGTTGATATTAGGGGTGGGTGGTGCCAAATATCGATATTGTTATTAAAACATGCTGGCGCTCTAAACTGATTCCCCGCATTAAGCCTGTTACCATTTTGACTCCTCGTGGTGGTGCTTATCAAACGAATGAGGGTAATATGAACGGATGTTAACTAACTTGCAGTGAAGAAGACGAATAACTCAGAGGGAGCGTGGGAAGGCAAATCAGAGGCACCTCAAGTCGAAAGTTATTACTACTCATAATTCCTGCTTTTTGCCTTTTTACGGGTTCTTCTTCAGTTACACATACATCGTGATGTACCGTAGATTAATTGTCTTGCAATGTATTGAGTATCACAGAAACGGTGTATCGTGATACCATCGTTATCGTGGCCATATCGTATCGTGAGTTACTCTCATTCCCACCCCTAGTTGATATCTACATCAAGATTATATGGTCAGCTCTACAGCTCTACTCTAGTAAATCCTGGCTGAGCTAATATGATAAAAGAGCTCAAGCTTGAGATTGAAATCAGTGCTGAGGAAACAATGAAGAGACATTAAAAGCTGTCCAATTCAGGCCAGGGATTATTTTTAACTTTGTTATTGTTATGAATTTTTAAGTAACAAAAAAATCAAAGGCAGACATTAAAAGGCCTGACCATGGATGGATAAGATGGGATGATGATGGTATACAGCCATAAGCAAAGGAAGGATGGAAGAAACGAAAGAGCATAACGAGTATAAAAAGTATGGAACTAAGTGACTATCTTAAAACCTCATGCTGAATGTTTTAAATGGTGAACAGTACACTGCCACAATATTCAAACTGACACAGAACAGTATGTGCTATCAGACATTAACTTGTACCCTTTGTGCTTATATGCTGCACTCATTTCTAACTAGACTATTTAGTAAACAAAAGCTCACTCCTTCCACACTGTAGCTCACTGTTATACGTGCCATTCATATAATCTCCATTGTATAGGGGATATTAGGCATATCCTTTCAAAAACAGATGCATATGCAAATATGTGCATCGTTATTCAAACTACATAACAGTGTTTCAATGCAGACTGGGACTCCTGATAGAGCAATAGTTAAGTAGGGCATCACATCCCTACTGTCAAATAAAGACCTTGATTCATATGCCAACTAACGATGCAGACACACAGATGATCTGCACTCTTATATCCCCACGATTTCTAGTTGCAGCTTATACTCATAGCAAGGGTCGCCAAACATGTTAACATTATTGGCGATCGTTAAGAGAAATCCTGCACAAAATCAGCCAACATCAAGTAGGAGGATGGATGTTTGGAGCACCGAGACGACGCCCGAGCTGCGTTAGCTTAGCTAGGCTAGCTAGTCGCCATTTCTGGCGAATGCCAAGCCTGCCATGGGCCTTGACTGACACAAGACCTTCTGTTTAATTCGGTACTCTGAACTCTTTAAATAAACAATAATTATCATCACTATTTGCTAATTGACTACATTATTTCACGGGTTTTGATTAAAGTAGACTGTATATTGCTCAACTACTGTAACAGGGACGGTCAATTAGCATTCCTCCCTGAGAGCCGTGATGAAGCCACTGTATTACCGCAAGCTAACTCGGCTAACAGTAGCCGACTGTTTTACTGCGGAACGCCAACGAGATGTGATAGTAGGACTAAAACAAGGGTTTAAACCAGTCCTATTTTAATACACTTACACACTCAGATAAATGCAAAAGATGTTGCATAGTTAGCTAACGTGTATGTTTAACGCAAGCAGGCACGGGGGAGCGTTAATCCTGACTTCGGTCGTAGCGTCTGCTAGGTTTACATGCTGCACAGCAGACAGTCGTGTGTCTGCGGCTGTTGTTCGGGGTGTGATCAATCTGTTCGGGGTGTAATCGATCTGTTCGGGGTGTAATCAATCTGTTCGGGGTGTAGTCAATCGGGTAAAATGCTGACGTGTCCTAACCTTTTTAATATTGTAAACTCGGGTCAACATCCCGACGCCTCTGTCGTTGAGGATGGTGAGTTTTTCTGCCAGCTTCTGCTGGCTCGGTTGAATCACTCCCCGGGACATCTTTGCTCCTCGATTAAATCACCAGTCCAGGCAAAAATAATCTTCCGAATCTCTGCGACTGTCGGTTGGGTTTGTTTGAAGCGAAAATCCCGTATGCTGTAGTGATCAGTTAGCGCCCATGTTCAGATATTCGGCGACAACGGCTTCCTGTACTCCACCCCACCTTCTCCCAAAGCTGCCTGCTTTTTTTTCCTCCTGTTTTTTTTCTTCCTCCTGACAGACGAGAGGATGGATCGACCGACTGGCGGTGCGTTCGTGTACTGACTCGCGGTGCGTTCGTGTACTAACTCACGAACTCGGCGATGCGGTTCGGTCGCTAAATCATCACCTAGTCTATCGTATTTTGCTGTAAGGTTCCCATAGCTATCAGTGAGCGATCAAGTCTTGTACATCGGATGCAAATATTAATGTCGACAAGTGAGTCATGTCAGTAGTAAGGTCTATCTGTGGGCCTACTTTCGTATTTGTCTTTGTATATTTACAAGAGTCCACAATACAAAGTAAATAAATACAGCCATATATATGAATTAAGGTGCAGATAGCGATTGGGCGATGGGATTGAGGGTCGAACCCAGACGCTTTTAGTCTGACAGTCGAGCAACGCCGAGGTAAACTCAATGAGAACAGCTCTGGTCGTTTTACAAACTGCTCCTAAATGTTTTACGAACAAGTCTTGAACGCACCATCACGTCGACGTAGCTTCCGACAATGAACGAGTGATGCCTGTTATGGCGATCTTGGTGGTTGCCTAATGTGAAGAACTGTGTTTGTTTTTAACCATTTCCAATTGGGAAGCAAGCAACTACGTTGTGTGGCAAAGCAAAACAAAGAGACCAGGTGGGTGGGTTATAATACCAAACAGCTTGGCGCAGTTATTATTGGTTCGTCCAATGAAATGATCCACACGCCAATATTGTTGATATTATTATGTTGTTATGTTTTTGTTTGTCAACATCTTAGCCAAATGCTGTACCATATTATCTTGCAGCTGCATCACCATCCTGGTTTGCATTCTGATCTGTTTTTAGTGCGAAGTCGCGATGCATTCCTTTGCTCAGGAGATCCAAGGATTCTCCAAAAGTCGTCTGAAGAAACAGCGCACCCACGTCACCACCGTCACTGGGAAGCGTCATGTGGAGACAAGGGCTGACGGAGGAACCAGCGAGATAGTGGAAGTCGAAGATGAGCGTACAGGCTTTGGCTTTGTTGAAGACACAAGTCTAGACCTTCAAGTTGGCGTGGTTAGACCATTTCTTCTGCTAGGTAACTTTTTAATACGTCGTATTAATAGGCTGCTACTACTACTACCATTAGTAGTACTGCTGCTGCTGTAGTAGTAGTAGTAGTAGTACTACAGTAGTGGTACTAGTAGTGCAGTAGTAGTACTAGTACTACTGTAGTACTACTACTATTGCCTCTCATGTAGCATTGCAATGATCATTTCAGTAATTGATTAAGGTGTACCCTTGTAGGTTGAGCGATGTTGCAGTTGTGCTATACCTGCAGTAGGCGTGGAGCAGTATCCTCAATGGGGTCTGTTATAGAAGGTGATGCCAAGCCAACAAATCTGTAGAATATGTTGGGGCCTAATTGAGGTCATTTAGGCCATTTTCAGTGGCATGCTGTAGCAGTGGAAAATGCATAAGCCTCACAATAACAGATGTTCCTCCATTTCATCTCTGAGGTACACATTACGCTGGTTGATTTGCCAAACCAAAGCTGAACACAGCAGGTCAGGAGCACTATCAGTATGGTACACTTTGATACAATCGCAGCGTTATGCTAATCTGTTTGTTAATAATCGTATCATTTGGTTGAAAATATTCCATCCAAAGCAACTCAAGAATGGATACAGATAACAGGCCATTAAGGAGCGGGTAGGAGTTATGCATCTTGTTGACGGATGCCTAAAGGTAGGCGGCAGACTTTGAGGATCAAACCCAGAGCCTTTTGGCTTGCTCAGGGGCGGTCTGGCCATCTGTGAGTTCTGGAGAATTACAGAACGGTTGGTCCAGGACAGCCGTCGGCCTGGCCCATTCTACTGCAGTTTGCATTGAATTGAATTGTTAAATTAATTAATTAATACTGAAAAAAAATGTAGGGCCTATCTGACTGGCCCACAGAGCTGTATTTTAGTCCCAGTCCGTCCCTGCCCTTGCATTGTTATTAATTAAAGAAAAAAAATACTTTTCCAGTGTACTGTGCTATTTTAAACTGAATGAATATGACCCTATTTAATTCATAAATAATGTGTCCCACCCACTACCCACAATTCTGTTCTTTTTCATTCTTATTGCTGTCCTGTGCTTCTGCTGTGGCACCCACATTTCCCATCTGGTTTAATAAAGTGCATCTTATCTTAATTTTTACCTTGGCCCAACCACAATCTACCAGGTACCACAATCCACGCCTCCTCCTCCTTCTCCACCTGTATAGGCCAGGTCATCCTTGACTCATATGGGAGCTGACATGACCTTTTAAAATCCCCTTCACATCACTGACACTAGAACATGACCACAACACAACATGACACAACATTGGTGTTTCTCACCACTTTAAACCTCCCATGAGCTATTTTGGACATCCGACTTCGCCCTTGGTATGCAAGGTTAGAATTAGGCCTATACAAGCCTCTTTTGTTGTACCTTTTTGTTTATTAGGGTTATTTTTTATTTGATATTTTCAGGTCACATGGACCAATACTCCTGAGCTCCATAACCTTTAGGGTTGATACAAACTGACTATAGGAAATAAAGTCAGCTCATGTAGGTAGGAGCCAACCCAAGAAGTGCTCTTATAGATAAAGCACACACAGAGACGGCCACTGAGCTTTAGAGTACAGTACAGTGTATGATGTGTCATAATTACAGCCAGTTAAAATACGTAAAGCACATGCACTGTATCAAGCATCTGTAGCTGACATTGGGCTGACACATTGATGTAAAGAATATCCAAAATGGGCAAGAAAGTTGCGGACACCGAGCATTTCTGCTATTTACTGCTATTTAGATTTAGATCTAAATAGAATGCCTAGCTTTATCTTGAGCTTATTAAACAAGTTGCTTAATAAAATACAATGCCATATATTGCAATTATAACATGTCAGTCCCCTTTACCCTCGTGTCAAACAATTGCTTTAAACAAGTTATTAAGAATTCAAAGACCAGAAAAGAAACTCAGCGGAACATTTTATGCACAATACTATTATTCTTGTGACTGTGTCCTATGTTGCTGCATTGTCTCCCTTGGTTGCTTATGTGTGCACTGCTTCAGAAGTTGATTAATTTCTTGCTGTCACCATCTATTTTTATGTATGAAACTTCCCTTAAAGTTAAACTTACTCTGTCATTGTCAAAACATTGTTAATACAAAACCCTATATTTTCAACTCTTTCATTCATTTTATCATGCCATTTTATATTCAGAATAGATACTTTTCCTCTCAATGTGTAATTAACTTGTTGGATTCACATTATACATCCTGAACCAATTTATTGTAGAACCCAACCATCTCTCATCACATTAAACTAAAGAATAATGTCCAGATAATCAAGATGAACACATTTGTTCTGGTAAGATAGGAAATTAATTGACAAAATGTCACCGTGACAATCCATTCACAACTGTTTGACATAATATGTTCACATACAAGACACACAAACACATATGGGCAGAAGTAATAAGCAATTTAGGCTTGTGGTTCCTTCACTATTTCTAAACAGCTGGAGGCGTTCTGCTGCAACGTGTGGCCGAGTGATTAAGGCTTTTAAGGCGAGTTGCTCAATGGTGTAAACCAGTTCATTAAAAGCTGGTTGACACCACCACTGAGTCAGGACATTTTGACATTTTCCTAATGCATGTACGCTTGCTTTGATACAGTCTCTCTCAACCAAAGACATTTTTCTAAAACGTATGATTGAAATTGACATCATTTGGATGCTTTCATTGAAAGCGTTCCACATTACCGTGATTGCAGTGCATTGAATTCTTAGAATGGTTGGCCCCAGTGGGAATCAAACCCCTAACCCTGGCAGTGTTCATGCCATGCTCTACCCTTTGAGCTAGACGGGACCAATTGATCATCTGTTCTTCATTTTGAATTGGAATTGCAAACTGTTGATTTTGTGTGTGCTACATTTTGAGTTGACTTCACGTACCTTATTCTTACCATTTATCTTCTCTGCTGCAGTAATTTCTCTTAAATTGTACCAGTTTTCCAAGTTATAGTTGGTGTCGTGTTGATGCCTTTTCTTTCTTTATGAAAGAAAAAGTAAATTACAAAATCGTGTATCATTATTGTAATGTTTGTCGTTTTCATCCTCATCCAAGATATGTTTGTTTCTTCTGACCTTGACAACACAAGCATAGGAAAACACTGCAGTTAAAGTCTTTCTAGCTAGAGGATCATAAGCATAGTGTTTGAATGAATCCTGAAAACAACAACAGTTTTTTGTGTTTTTCCAAAGGGTGTTAGTCCAAACTAGCTGTCATTGTGCTGCCTGTAGGCCTACTCTTATTGCGATGATGTACCACAACTGGGTAAAGAAGTGTTAATCCAGCTCTGTGTGTGTGTGTGTGTGTGTGTGTGTGTGTGTGTGTGTGTGTGTGTGTGTGTGTGTGTGTGTGTGAATGTGTGTGTGTGTGTGAATGTGTGTGTGAATGTGTGCGTGAATGTGTGCATGAATGTGTGTATGAATGTGTGTGTGTGTGTGTGTGTGAATGAATGTGTGCGTGAATGTGTGAATGAATGTGTGCGTGAATGTGTGTATGAATGTGTGTGTGTGTGTGTGTGAATGTGTGTATGAATGTGTGCGTGAATGTGTGAATGAATGTGTGTATGAACATTTTGAAAATAAATAAAAATAATACAGAAGTTTAGTATACTCTTCACCATGCAGACAACATGGTATACATGGTGTTTCTGGACTCACGTCGGTAAACAGCTATGAGGCATGATGACCGGGTCTCTGGCTCCTTTACCCTCACCCGGTCCATGGCTATCTCACTCAACCCCAGTCTGGTGTCAACAAAACAAATCAACAGGTGAGGGTCATTGTGCTAACCTGCTGTCTAATGTAGCGCGTCGCTGGTTATAACGTGTTTATCATTAGCCAAGGCGTATGAGGAGAACATTAGGAGAACATTACTGAGGAGAACATCTTCGTGTCTCCAGAACGTCGGACAGCGACAAGCGATTATATCGAAGAAATGTGAAAGACACTAGACAGTATTTTGTTATTCGTTACGAATGCGTGAATAAGGCTGGAGATAACATTACAATGTTACATCTGTTGTACAACTAGCCAGATATCCATGAATAATGTTGTGTAATAATGTTGTATAATAATGTTGTATAATACCAGGGTTCCGACAAAAAAAAAAATCAACTTTTGTCTTCAGTGTCAGTCAACGGTAAGATAAAACAAAACAAGAAAACAAGAAAACAACAACAAGCTAAAGGAGCATCCAACAGGCACGACGCAGACTAAAAGGTAAAAGAATAAAGAAGAGTGAGATTGTTCCTACCTGTCCTCGTGTCCTACCTGTCCTCGTGTTAAAACGATCTAACTCACCTGAGACGTCGTTCACTACAAGCCCCGCCCATGCGACGTGCTCATTGGTCAGCTGGTTATAAACGATGAGCCTTTTTAAGTGGATAGTAATTATGTCAATCATTATGCTGTTAGTTTCATGCCTTTCGCTCAACTGTGGATAAGTTAGTAAAGAAACACTTCTTTACTACAACAAGAACACACATAAAAGTTTAGTTATTATTATATATAGTTTGTTTAAGTTTAAGTTTAAGTTTGTTTGTAAAAGTTAAATAAAGTCATCTTGA
>OMNO01067689.1:0-14546 GCA_900303215.1 Trachyrincus scabrus | reverse complement strand
TCTGTCTGTGTCTCTGTCTGTGTGTCTGTCTGTCTGTCTGTCTGTCTGTCCCCCCCAGCCCCGGACGCCACCGCCAGACCAACGCCGACGACAGCAAGGTCCATCTCCACCCCCCCAACTCGTATCAATCAATCTTTATTTATAGAACGCTTCTTGTGCAAAACTGCAATACAAAGTGCTTAACGAGTTGAGAACAATAAAGCAAGAAAGATGAAAACCGTAACAATCACACGTCACACGTTGGTACATTTAAGAGGTAGATGAAAATCAAATCAAATAAATGATTGCACACAGCTTGTTTAAGAGAAGACTATGCATTCTGTGGCATGAAAAAAATCCATATATTTCTTTTGTTTCATTTTTGTATTTTTTCCCTTCATCAATTATTAGACGAGTGCCCTGGAGTCATCCCCTCGTAACCCCTCCCCTGTTGTGTTGAATGGGGATAAAGGTGAGCTAAAATCATTCATCGCTTTGTAGCTTTATAAAAAAACAACCGACCCCCTGTTGTGCGTCCTGTGACACGTTGTTTTGATTGACAGAGGACCGCCACCTCAGCACACTGCTGTCCGGCTCCTCCTCCATTCTGCCGTCGCCAGGCGACCTGGGCAACGACACGCTCAATTCTGGCCCCTCCTTCCCCGACCAGGACTCCATCAGCATCTCCGAAGGTAGAGACGGATATAGGCACACAGGAAATGAAAAAGTACACACACAGCCGTTCACATACGGGAGAGTATTAGGGCCACGCAAAATAATACTGTATGTATATACATCAGTGTATTTTGAGAATAATCTCAGAAGTTTTAAAGTCAAAATTTCAAGAATCAGGTCAAAAGAACATTTTGAGAATGAAGTTGAAATTCTGACATTAAAGTTAATATTTCGAGAATAAGATCGAAATTCAGTTTTTAAATGTTCTTTCGAAATTATTCTCAAAAATTCTACTGGGATTTGTAATTTTTTTCTGCATGGCCCTAATACTAAAATGAATGAAGTTCTGTGTGCTGCCTGTGGAAGGCCAGGTCTTTTTCTAAACGCCGTTTCCTCGTCAGATGTAACCCTAACCTAACCCTGTTTCCTCGTCAGATGTGTTTGACGGACACTTGCTTGGATCCAACGACAGCCAGGTGAAGGAGAAGTCCACCATGAAGGCCATCCTGGCCACCTTTCTGCCCGGCAACAGCTACAACTCAATCCCCTTTCCTTTGTAAGTCTTCAGTCTTATCGTGTGCTGAGCCTGAAGCACTGTTTCTATTTCATGGAAATAACATTGTGTTGTTCAAAGTGTAAAACTGGTTTAGGTTTTTAGTTTTTCTTACCCTTATTCATATCAATCGAACCCTTATTCGATTGATATGATGCAGACCTGTGCTAGGACTAGGGTGTTAGCCTAGCTTATTGACATATAAGGTTAGAAATGTTCCTACGCTCAGGAATTTGATATTCAGTTTATGTTTAGGTACAGAGTTGGACTCAACACCTACTGTGGTGTTGAGTTTGAACACAAGGGAAGAGAGCACATTTTATTCGTGACATTTTAACACGGTTTAATGCATTGTTATTTCCTTTGTGTAATCAGCGACCCAGACAAGCACTATCTGATGTATGAGCACGAACGGGTGCCCATCGCCGTGTGTGAGAAGGAGCCCAGCTCCATCATCGCCTTCGCTCTCAGGTGACCACGACTCAGCTCCTCATCACCTTCCATAGCAGGGCTCCCCCGGATCCTTAGAGCGTCTTAAAAGGCATTGAATTCATGAATCTAAAAATAAGGCCTTAATTGGTATTAAAATGTCTTAAAGCAGTCTTTCAAAAGTCTTAAAAATGCTAAGACATGGGAAGTAGGACATTGCAATTTAAAATCTCAAAATAATTGGTAATCTATTTTTTAAATAATTTACTGAGTGCCTCTCGCATTAACATCATGCAGATCTGGATAACGGTACCAACACTCACATTGTTTTCAACATTTGAAGTCTATCATCTAACCTTTTCACTGGACCACAAAAGTCATGTTTGATGTTACAATACACATTTGGGTAAAATTGTCCTTAACCCTAATAATTTATTTTGGTTAATGTAAAGTTGGTCTTAAATTAAATTCCGAGTGGCATTAAAAAGCCTTAAAAAGTCTTAAATGTAACTTACCTTAAGCTGTAGGAACCCATAATTAAAAGTCTTATTTTACTGTGTCTTATTTAACTTTTTATGTCCTCGCCATGTAGCTGTAAGGAGTACAAGACCGCCCTGGACGACATCTCCAAGATATCCAAGACAGGATCGGACGATGCCTCCCAGTCCATCAGGTAACCCTGCCCCTCCTCGCTGTTCTGCCCCTCAAAGTTTAGTTAGTGCGTTTTGTTTGTGTTGAGTCTGAATTCTATTCAATATAACAAAACATATGCATTCTGAAGCCCAAAGCACACGGCCGAGTCGCGACGCAAAATAATGTTTTTGAATTTTTTGCGTCCAAAACAGACTTGACTTCCATACAAAGCGAGTGGAAAAATACAGCCCCTCTACATTCGTGCTCTCTGTGCTTGAAGTGCTTTTTTTAGTAAATATACAGTATACTGATGAGTTCAGTTAAACACATGTTAGCAGCTGAGGTCAGAGCTGGCTTGGGTCTCTCTTGGTGACTCTCTTGGTTCTCTGCAGTGGTGGAGGAGGAGGAGGTGGAGGAGGTGGAGGGGAGAGTCGGTCGAGGAGCAGCCCGGCCAAACCCAACGAGTCCAACTCCTCCCAGCTGGGCCGCAGCAGCGTGGACTCTGAGCCTCTCAGCAGTGCGTTACTCTACTGTTTAGTCATTTGATTGATTCATACACTGTGATTCACATGGGGATGTAACTCAGTCAGTCACCCCTAGACTTATCACTTCTACTTTATAATGATTATTATCCCTTCCTGACTACAATGTCTACCGTCTACCGACGCTAACGCCTGTCCCTGTCCCACAGAGGAGGCCGACCTGCTGGACAAGCAGAGGAAACAGAGCGGGAACCCGCACATCGAACTCCGTGAGTCCAGCTTCTATTTCCCCCGAACTCTGCAAGCCTTTACCTCAGGACTCCCTAACCCAACCGCTCTTCTCCCGGGCCGTCTGCAGAATTCTCCGACGCCAACGCCAAGTTCTACTGCCGGATCTACTACGCCGAGGAGTTCCACAAGATGCGCGACGAGATCATGGAGAGCTCGGAGGACGACTTCGTCCGCTCCTTGTCCCACTGCGTCAACTGGCAGGCCCGCGGCGGCAAGTCGGGCGCTGTCTTCTACGCCACGGAAGGTGAGCCAAAATCGTCCCTATAGGTAGATGAGGTGAGAGAGAAGGAAGGGTGTAATATGCACACAACTCTGCAATGGTGATGAATTAACAACCTGAAGAATCCTTGTTTGGATGGAGGTCGTGTACATCTTTGTGTACCTTTCAAAATCGACCCTATAGTGACACGCGTCACACGTGGGAGTGTCCACCCAGATGCCTGATGGTACCAGTCCACGGTACCAGTTGGTATAGTCCCAGTGGACTGTACCAACTGGTATGCTGATCTATCCCATCTTTCATCTGGATAGTAAAATAGGTGCGCTTTTGTTTTTATGTCCCGTCAAGACGATCGCTTCATCCTGAAGCAGATGCCCAGACTGGAGGTCCAGTCCTTCCTGGACTTTGCTCCTCACTACTTCACCTACATCACCGGAGCTGTGCAACAAAAGGTATGCTATTATAAAAACACATCTATACACATCAATATTTTCTCTAGTTTGAGCATTACCTTTTTGAATCCTCAAAGCCAAAGTCAAATGTTTCTGGATTCACCGGACTTGTTTTCTGCAGCGTCCGACGGCACTCGCCAAGATTCTGGGCGTTTACCGAATCGGCTACAAGAACTCCCAGAACAACACGGAGAAGAAGCTGGACCTGCTGGTGATGGAGAACCTCTTCTATGGACGCAAGATGGCTCAGGTTAGACCAAGTAGGAACGGTTGCAGATTTTAATTGTGGTTGCGTATCCTGGTGGCAGGATAGTAGGAGCATCTGGGATGTCCCTGGGGTTCAATCTACTACTCAAGTCCCTACCTGCAATCAAGATGCCTAATGTCTACCTGCTCCTGAATGATCTCCATCACTGAGTCACTTCTGATTAAAGCATCTCCTGAATCAATTGTAAATTCAAGGTTTTTTTTAAAGGATTTAAATAAGTTTATTGCAACACTGATGAAAAACAATACTAAATTACTAAAATATAATAATATACTAAAATATAAGTATAACACCTATAAAACCTTAACTTTCCAGTCCCAAGGTGTTTAAAAGCTTCTGCTAAATGACTAGCTATGAACATATAAATATAACCTCGATAAACCCTTAACTTTGCGGCCCCAAGGTGTTCGACCTGAAGGGCTCCCTGAGGAACCGCAACGTGAAGACGGATTCGGGCAAGGAGAGCTGCGAGGTGGTGCTGCTGGACGAGAACCTGCTGAAGCTGGTGCACGACAACCCGCTGTACATCCGTGCGCACTGCAAGGCTATCCTGCGCGCCGCCATCCACAGCGACGCCTACTTCCTGTCCAGCCACCTCATCATCGACTACTCGCTGCTGGTGGGCCGTGACGACACCACGGACCAGCTGGTGGTGGGGATAATAGGTGAGAGAGAGGGAGGGGTTATACCGGTATGCACACTGTACGATTGACAACCTGACATCGCCAGACCAATTCGCAAATGCGTATTAGTCTGGACGCAATAGGATAGACCTACAACCAATCAGAGCACCGAAAGGTGTGACGTAGCGCGTCGGTAAATTAAACTTTTACCAAATCCTGTCAGAAGTACGGCAAACACATCTTTCTTATCAACAAAGCTTTAAGTGCAGCTGTTTGTTGAGAAAGTATACTGTCCAGTTGGTTTAATACTGTCGCGATAGCGGATTCAACAGACCGCTCCACATCAGCGGCAGCCATCTTGGTTTTTCACGAAAATGCCTCAACGGCGCTCCTCTGTACAGTCATCGTATCAAACCCGCCCCATATTAGAGAAACGGTTGTGATTGGCCCGCCGGAAATCAGTGAAATCTGAGTGTCCAGTAGGTTGAATACAGACGGGAATTCAGTGCTTTTAACTCTTTTAACTTGAGTTTAGAAATTAAGTCGTTGCTGTTTGGATTCCGTCGGTTTTAGAACGTCAAACAAAACTGTAATCTGATTGGATGCGCTTCGAGAGGTCAGAGTCAACCGGATTAACGTTGAAATTATTTTAACTTTGAGCGCAGCGTCAATGTGGAGAATCCACTAAGTTGAGCTTCAACGCTGAACTCCATGGGAAGACCTTGGCAACGCCGACGCTGAAAGCTGTGTTGTGTTGTTGTGTTGACCGCTTGAAGAATCCTTGTTTGGATGGAGTGGATGTGGAGATCTAGAACTATGTTTTCTTTAAACAGATTACATCAGGACGTTTACATGGGACAAGAAACTGGAGATGGTGGTTAAGTCCACTGGGATCCTGGGTGGGCAAGGTAAAGTTTTGGATCTCACCTAATCATTTATATGATGAAAAACGAATACGAAAATTTACGGATTGTAGTAATGTAGGTTTGGTTGACCACGTCTGTATTCTGTCCTAAAACAAGAGTCAACAGGGTACCTGTGGTTGAAACGTAACTTAGATTGTGTGTCCGTGAATGTGTGTGTGTGTGTGTGTGCGTGTCTCACCCACCAGGTAAGATGCCCACGGTGGTGTCTCCCGAGTTATACCGTGCCCGTTTCTGCGAGGCCATGGACAAGTACTTCCTCATGGTACCGGACCACTGGAGCGGCCTGGGCATCAACTGCTGAGAGCCGTCCGCCCTGCACGCACTTACAAGACCGGGGGACACGTTTTTAACAAGCACCTTAAACCCTCCCACCACACACACGCACACACACACACACACACACAAATATCCATTCCCTGGTCCGACGATGTCAGTGCCACCCCATCAGGGGAACCAGAAACACACTGGACATTATAATGTTTGTTAATATTTTTTACGTTGATGAAAACTTGAGAATGGCCAGTGTACAGCAAAAAAAAAAGAGTAATTCCAACATAACGGTGCCACGGTGCCGCTGAATTATTGCTGTCTAACATTTTAAACATCAGGGGATGCGGTGTAACTAGTTACTAGACTAGTAATCACTAGTAGTTACTAGAACCTCCCTCTGGAGTCGTCGTGTTTTTAGCGTTTTATTTGTGCCACGGGTCCAACTGTTTTAAGAGGGCCCACAGCGAGATCGCACTGGAAATAAGCAACAAAGAAAAATCAAAGAATCTTGTTATGGCTGTAGTTTGGTGAGCAAACTAATGTAACTTAAAGTTTGTAAATGTACAGAGATTATGTATTGACTATTAAAAGGTTATTAACGCTCTTATTATTTAAAAAAAAAAATCCTTGCATATATCGACGTACTCTTCTCTAATATGGCCTATCTATTGCATTAACTACATGACCTTGTATGGTAACTTACAAAGACCCCTATTTATAATCCAACAGAATAAAGGCAAATGATAGATGGCTTTTAGAAATCTGCATTATCTATAATTTTGTTCAAAATGTTTCATTCTTAGTACAGAGATGAGATGAGTAGGTAGGGTAACAACGCTAGCCTCGTGAGATCCAGATATTCAAGTTTGAGTTTCACAACAAACAGGAACAGAATGTGGACTCGTGAGATCAGGATGGTGAACGATCACGTCCCTCACCCTTGTCAAGTATAGAGCCGAATCACACAGTGATCGCTGGTTGAAGCTTCCATGTAAAATTGTTTTTTTCCTTTATGAGCACTTATGAGTACTTTTTGACCTATTTTTAACAGCTAGTAAATTGTTTGGACCATAATGTTTACATCAGCATGATTTGTCCTGTCCAGACCGGAATAGGATCATGCCACTAGGTGGTACTGTAGCTACTATCAGACTGGTATCTGTCGTTTCTCAACACATTTATTTGTGATTACAGATGGGCCTGTTCTACTTGTATGAATAAAAACGAACTTTTTACCTCGGTTTGGATCAGTCTGTGTGTAGGAATCGAATGTGATGCGGTCTCACTGACAACAATGTGCTGACCACTACTTTTATCCACCGCATCCAGTAATTGTTGCTGTTTTCTATTGTCAAAAAGGTCCATTTCAGATTTAGGAAGGGGTTCGATCAAGGAGGAGACTGCTCCAACACCGACTCAGATAAGCCAATCAGATGAGAGGAATAATCTGTGCCTGTCTGTGTGAGCCAATCACATCTTCTCAACAAAGATTAATTTTTTTTTACAGAAAGAAATGTAAAATGCATTGGAACTAGTTATAATATTGACATTGACATCTGTATTTCGATATTTTCCAGGAGCATGGTACTTATTTTGTGATATTTAGGAAATCTGATCTCAAATCAATGTGTTTTCACAGAGGTTGTTTCTTTTTAGGCTCTCAATAAAGAGGGGCTGGTATGTGGCGTTGGGCCTCAGTAAGGTGGGCCTAGTAGAGGGCCTTCCAGAGGTCCTGCTGGACCCGCCCCAAGGCTACCATCGTGGGGCTCACCAGTAGGGTGTCTAATCCCCTCTATACTGAGGCCAGGGATGCTTATGGACTCCTCGGCAGCCTGTGAAACCCCAAGCCGAGCTCCTGTCTGGGGCCGGAGAGGAGGACTGAAAGCTGAGGGGGCCCTGTTGGATCAAATGGACCCTGGCTTCCAGGGGGTGCTCCTTCATAGTACCCAGACTCTCCTACAGCTCACACGACCGCTGTACCTCCTCTCCTGAGCCTGACGGAGAGAAGCCATGTCTGTTGACAGGTCAACACTAGACATTTGAAACAGCTAGATGACATTTAGCTGTTATTGGTGAACCTGAACCTGAACTGGAGGAAGAGGAGGGATTTGTGTGGGTTTTCCTCAACCTGGGGGAACTGTGAGGGGGGGGGGAAACCAGCAGGAATGTCTGGTGTGGAGTGAAGCAGGGCTTTTGACTCCTGGGTAGAATACCGAGAAGGCAACCACAACAGACTCCACTGCATTCCTGCTTTTCACTTCTTAACTTATTGCCAGTTACAGATGAGCTCTGGCCTGCTGATCTTTTCCATGTCAGAAACAGAAAAGTAGTTTACAATGAGGTTGGATAAACTTCTGCGTATAGATGGAAAAATGGAATCATTGAATATTTCAGCATAGTAGGGTGAATCTTGCTAATATTTAACAAGGCAGTATTTTCCTAATTTCATTAGGATTAGATATTAATTAACAGTAAAACCAATAGACCTACAGCAAACAGATATTGCAATAATTTCCCAAGAAAAGAATGAAGTACTAGCCCATTTTAATTTTCTATTGAAGGCTGCTGATTTCAAAATAACAGTATGCAACATTAATACATTATATTGCCACCAGATGGCGTGTCAAGAAGGTCTTCCCTACATAAAGTTTTCAGAAGAGAATTAAAGTTGCATGTGTTACTTCCCTGAAGCTTACTTCACAAGCTCCTCATGTAACGAGTTTATAGCTCTCGTATATCTCGTCACTTTGTGTTTTCTACGTACGTTGTGAGCCTCTGAAGAAACGTCTGAGAGCAGAAAGGTGGAGTATGCCTAAACGGGTTTCAAAGTAAAGGTGTGTCGGAGCAACCATCACGCAGGTAGGCGACAATACTGAAGTTTGTTGTCCCGGTGTTGTGTCGACCCAGTGGGTCCATAGCCGTGTCGCAGACTCAATTTAGACGAATAATTAACAATGGAAACTACAGTATGTTGTCTTAATGCGTGCGTGCGCGTGCGTGTGTGTGTGCGTGTGTGTGTGCGTGCGTGTGTTTGGATTAAGTATTTGCTGATTCGGAGGTCACATATTGTCGTCATCTGCTTGGTTGATTCAGCCCGTAGGGTTGTGCCAATGAGCATCGGTTCGATCCATTTGGGATCGAGTCCTTCGGCGCCCTCACCTCCACCCGGGCGGGCAGGTTTCTGTGATGGAGTGGCGTGAGCAGTCTTCGGTCAGCTGTGAGGAAGCCTACCTGGAGGCGCAGAGATGGGTTGAGGTAAGACCTAACTAATTTACTCTCATCACACCTATTCAAACTTTTTTTAAAATTTTTTACACCTAATCGACTGCCAAACAGTGTACACTGTTGTATGATGCGTTTGCGACCTCTGTTATGAAGTTTCTTTTTGTAAATGGTCATTTTTAGGTGGTTGTAGTAGGCAGGCTACCTCTCATGCAAGTGTTAGAATTGGACAAATCACCAAAATCCATGTTATCCACTGAAGTAGCATTTTGTCAATACATTTACTTTACTTATTTACTTTTAATATTTATATTACATTTGTTATTATTTACCTACTGTTTATGAATTGAATTAATGTATTGCATTGTGATTGGACTCTTCTGTCCATCTCTGTTTCTGTGTCTCTGCTCCTCCTCCCTTTAAAGGTATCTGGCCCATATCGTCATTAGTCTTATTTTATCTATGGCCATCGCCTGGACCTGTTTCCTAACAATGTGAACAATTTCAGGTCATTGACGCTCCAAGTGCAAGCATGCTGAGTTGTAAATGATAAATGAGACGAGTTATTAAGTAATAACGAAGGCTCGTCCCATCTGTCACGCTGACAAACATCTGTCACGTCCATGTTCCTTCACAGAGCCAATGGGCCATGAAACATGTGAAATTATTCTAACTTCCCATTAAGCAGCCCCCCTCTCTCTCTCTCTCTTTCTTTAATCTCTCTCTCTCTCTCTCTCTCTCTCTCTCTCTCTCTCTCTCTCTCTCTCTCTCTGTCTCTCTCTCGCTCTCTCTCTCTTTCTCTCCATCCATCCTAACGTGGATGTTTATGCATCCACTATAACGGATGCATATAAAGATAGGATCAGGATGTTTGGTGTGAAGAGACATTATATCCCGTTGTCTCAAGATAATTGAGAGGGGGGTGGGTGTGTTCTGTGCGACTGGGACCCCTGCTGTGCAGTAGATGGGAGAGGAGAGAGGACTTGTATTGCTTTGTCCAAATGAACGCTGTGTCAGAACAGGCGATGGTTACTAAGTCCAGGCTACGATGTTGTTGGTATTACAGAGCAACTGACAATATCACTTGTTTTCTGTTTATTCACAAAGCTGCACAAATGACAGTAATCAAATGTAGCGGTTTTGGCAAATCAGACAAAACTGTGTAAAGACCAAAGCACATGGAGCACAAATTTATGTCCATATTTGTAGCGCCAGCCACAAAATAATTATAATCATATTGCTTTTAACGGAACACAGCACGCGGAGCGCGAATGTAGCGGGGCTGTATTTTCTCCGTTCGCTTCGTTTGAGACGCAGGTCTATTTTGGAAGTGAAATTTCAAAAATCTAATTTTTTTTTTTGCGTCTGTCCTGACACAGCCGTGTGCTGTGGGCCCTGCGCATCTCCCAAGATGCACTGCTTCAAGTGAATCCGTAATAGGCTGCACCTGCTTTAAAGGCACCACATATTCTGGTCACCTTCCCCCCCAGATACTCAAAACCCAAACGCAGTATGCCTGTACTCCTCCTGAGTTCAGAATACTCTACAGTACAACATAACACAGCACAGCACAGCCCAACACGTCAGTCATGCATTGCTACAAAATGCTGCTTATTTATCTCTCTCTCACACTAACCCTAACCTCCTGCCTAAATCCCATAAAAAATCCCATTTTGTGCATCTGGACTTGTTCTTTGGCTTTAGTGGAAGCAAGACGGTGAACTTAGTGATCTGCTCCTCCTGCTAACAACAAATACGCCTTTAGCAGTGAAATGAGGTGAGGCAAGGGAGCCGTTGTAATGAGAGGGAGGGAGAGGGAGAGAGAGAGAGAGAGAGAGAGAGACTCTCAGTACAAGCAAGCAGTTTACTGAGTAATATTTATCGTATGGGCGTGTAAATATGTGCACAAGAGGTCACTCTATCATCACCACTAACCTTCACCACACTAACGCGTGCATGTGTGTGTTATTGCGACCTATTAGGCGTCTGTTTGGTTTGACTGAAGGAGCTCCTTCACCTGAAGCTCCCGGAACTTCTGTTCTAATTAACGATCGTAAATTAACCTGGCAGCACTTTGATCTGTGGATGTAGACTGCCGGCAAAATCGGCAATTAACAAATTGGTCACGTTAGCGAATGCTCCCGCGGCACTGAGATGCGTTTACTCCCAGTGTCAATGTTGGGTGTTTTTACAATGTTATATGTTTATACATTTGAAGTAAGATCCCGTTGTCCTCAGAAGTCAGCCTTGAAAACGCATACACAAGCATCCGTGCAGTGAAGGCAGGTCATCTCGCGGTTCAAAAGAAGTATTACGTGTGTACACCCCATACTACGGCTAAGGGATCTCGCAGCTGCGTGGCATGGAGGGCCACAGTTAATACAGGTTGACATTTGTTGAAAGTCGATGCGTTGACAGGAATAAACCGGAGGTGGTGTTGAGTGGGTGAAGTCGGTCTGTAGGTTTGCCGACGTCCCGAGGAAGTCAGACATCTGGCGACTGTGTTTGGCTGTTTCTTGTTGGGGTTTTTTTTCAACCAATTTTATTGCATTACATGAGTAATGTCAAGACACTTCGTCAAAAGGTGCCGTGAATGGAATTGCGGCAAAATGGCCCGACAGAGGGTCCATGTGAGGGGCCTCTTTCATTTTTCTCACACACTTGTTGAAGGCAGTTAATTAGGTGAGCCAGAAAAGAGAGATGTATGAAACTATTGACTGCCAGCACTATAGCAATGTGTGAGTCAACTTTTAGTTTTAGTTTTTTTTGCGGTTCCGTTGCCGCTAGCTTCACTAAAGAACCACGGGGTGTGTGTGTGTGTGTGTGTGAGTGTGAGAGTGTGTGTGTGTGTGTGTGTGTGTGTGTGGCAATATGTCAGACCTTTGTGCAGATGAAAAGCTCTTTTATTAAAGCTATTGCAATGATATGAAAGATGTAAGTGTTTTTAATAAAACATTTTTGTGGAGTTCGTGAAATCTTGCCTTGCATTTATTTAAAGCATTAATACATCCGACTGGGAAACATCGCTGTGCTCTGCTGTCTCGGGTCTTCATTAAACAAATTCCCTGACAAATGCCTAAAATCGAATCACGCTAGCTAGCTTATGTTGCTAATGGACAACATGCTTTGTAACAATCATATAATTAGCTCTTTTTTTTTTTTTTACTTGAAATGTAATGATTTTCGTTCGAAAAGGATGCAATGATGAATAAAACATTTGATTTGAATTCATTGTTTCACTCATTTTAAAAATGTTTTTTTGGGGGATAATTGTAGATTTGTAACCTTGAGTTCAGCTTATACACCAAGAGCTGTACTAGCTACTTGTCGCTAGCTGTTAGCCCGTCACTTCCTCCTCACATAAATAAACAAATAGTGTTGGTTCAAAGAAAATGAACAAAAATGAAAAACACTTTCAACAACATGAAATGGAAAAAAACAAAGCATTTGAAACGTCCGTTTGGACTTTTCAGAGCACATTTGGAAACACATTGACAGTACCACCGGCGAGCATGAAACATTCGTTTTCTTCGGCGCTCCGCGGTTGATATTCATGAGCGAGACGTCCTACGCACAAAACGACAAAACAAGGCAGAGAATGAGCCAACGGAGAGGAGCATGAAAATTCATTATGTCCGCGGTTTATGCAAAATGCCCGGGATTTCCCCGTTCGCATTCGTTTGAGGTCTCACAGGACCAAAGGAGGCTCCGACCTGTTGCGTTGTCTTTGAACCTTCCCTCCTCTCTCTCTCTCTCTCTCTTCTCTCTGTCTCTCTGAAGACTCCCTTCCTCCTCCTGTCTCCAAATGTAAAACAGCTCTTTCAAAAGGTGTTATCAAACAGCAGCACCGCCGCTGGGGGAAAAAAAAAAAGCAGCTAAAGGTTTTGGCTAGCTTAGGTCCCAAATTGAATCCTGCGCGGCTTTGAAAGAGGCAGCTAACGTGAGAGAAAGGTAGAATATGGCGGAGGTAAAACACCAGCGTATAAACAACGCAATTATATTTGCGATATTTAAAAAAAAAAATACTAATACATACCCCTGTGTTCTGATGCCTATAGCTACTCTGCACTCTGTCCAGTTGTTTTTAGAAACACTTTTTGCTCCAATTTTAATTGGATGCTTTGCTTTAACTCTCTCTCTCTCTCTCTCTCTCTCTCTCTCTCTCCATCTGTGTCCGTCCATCTCATTCTCCAGGTATGTTCTGTTGCTGTTGACGTTGTTCTTCATCCCCGGTGTGGTCATGGTCACGGCGTACGGCCTGATCTCCAGAGAGCTGTACCGCGGGATCCAGTTTGAGCTCAGCAACAACCCCGAGGCCACAGGTTAGCGCTTAGCTTAGCCTGTTTTTGACGTAGCGTTTCAGAAGGTTGCACTGTTGTTGTGTAGGACCCTACACATAACCAGCACCCCCCCTTCCCAACTAACACCCCTTCCAACCGAGTATAACTTTCCTATTTCCTCCGTAAAATATCATCTAAATGCACGTCAGTGGGTAAGATAATAGAACAACTATGATAACAGTGAGTTTTTGTGTGTTAGTGTTACGTTTCCAGACAGCATTATTTATGTGCATTTTAATGTTACACGGATTAATTAATCGGATTCACAACCTGAATCCGATTAATTTCAAAATACACCGGGGGGAAAAAAAACAACCCCACAAAAAAGTTACATTCAATAAAGAAATTACTTTGAGGACAAACATTTCACAATAAATACAGAACTTTGTTAATGCAGTTTGGCTTTCACCTGCGTTAGCAAAGAGGCCGCTAATAACGCTGCTCCCATGCATCCATGTGCTCCGTCGGTTTCCATGGCATCGCTGGTCGGGTGTGATTTCACCCGAGGCTGAAACGTGCTGAAATGCACTCTGGTCCAACCGCACCCACAACGCATCTGTATTAAATCACATGCCAGGAATGTCTTGTTTAAGTACACGTGAGTAATGATTGGTTGGTACTCAACAATGTGTTTGATAGCCTCCTTTCTCCTTTCTCCCTTCTCCTTTCTCCACCTTAATACCCGTGTGCAATATTTACTTTCGTCCACACACGCACACACGCACACGCACACACACACACACGTCAACCACACAGCGCTGAAGAGCGGCAAGGCGGCTAACCACGACGACAGCGACGGCTGCTACATCCAGGTGTCGAAGAAGCCGCCGGGGGTGGAGCTCCCCACGCTGTCGTCGCAGGCGCAGCAGCAGCAGCAGCGGGAGACGCAGCGGGAGCGTGCCCGCGCCAACGCCTCGGAATCCAAGTGGCGCGCCAAGAAGCGAGTGATCCGCATGCTGATGGTGATCGTGGCGCTGTTCTTCGCGTGCTGGATGCCGCTGTACTCGGCCAACACGTGGAAGGCGTTCGACCTGCGCTCGGCGCACCGCGCGCTCTCGGGCGCGCCCATCTCCTTCATCCACCTGCTGTCGTACACGTCGGCGTGCGTCAACCCCATCATCTACTGCTTCATGAACACGCGCTTCCGCGGCGCCCTGCTGGCCACCTGCGGCTGCTGCTGCCC
>OMNO01067687.1:0-10571 GCA_900303215.1 Trachyrincus scabrus | reverse complement strand
GGTGGTGTGTGTGTGTGGGTGTGTGTGTGTGAGTGTGTGTGTGTAAGTGTGTGTGTGTGTGTGTGTGTGTGTGTGTGTGTGTGTGTGTGTGTGTGTGTGTGTGTGTGTACTGACCGTGAGTGTGTGTGTGTGTGTGTGTGTGTGTGTGTCCCATACATCCAGGCCGTGTGTTTGCTAACTCTGACGACAGCGCCTGTCTCCTGGGCATGCGTCGTAGGGCCATGGTCTTCCAGCCCGTCTCTCAGCTCCGAGACGAGACCGACTTTGTGTAAGAAAACAAGTTGTTGTTTGTGATTGAAGGGCCGTTCGACTCCCGGCCCGGAGGTCCCGGGTTCGATTCCCCCCCGTGTGTCCTACGGTCTACCTGCTGGACGCCTCCCTGCTTACCGTGTTTAAAACAAATAACGAAAGCTAAATAACGTTTCATATCGTCACCTTCCTAAAATAAGTCACTCAGTAATCTAATCCTCTTATGTCACATATTTGACAGACAGCGTTACTTGTATTTCAAGAGTCATGTTGTCATCATATATTCTATATTTGGTTCAGTTTATTCTGTTTTTCAGGCCATTATTTTACGAAGGTGACGATATTCTCACTCACTTGTTGGCATGCGTTGTGGAATCGGCGAATTACACGACAAATGTGCCGTTTTTAAAGAGCTAAAGTGCATTGTATGTTGTTGAAGCTGACTAAACGATGATAACTAAACGATGATAACTAAACGATGATAACTAAACGATGATAACTAAACGATGATGTTTTGTTGAAGCTGACTAAACGATGATAACTAAACGATGATAACTAAACGATGATGTTTTGTTGAAGCTGACTAAACGATGATAACTAAACGATGATAACTAAACGATGATAACTAAACGATGATAACTAAACGATGATGTTTTGTTGAAGCTGACTAAACGATGATAACTAAACGATGATAACTAAACGATGATGTTTGCTGACGATGATGTTCTCACCACTCCAGACATCGCATCCCGAAGGACCAGTGGTGGCTGAAGCTCCGCCCCCTCATGAAGATCCTGGCGAAGTACAAGACCAGCTACGACGTGTCCGACTCCGGTCAGCTGGAGCACGTGACCCACGTACGACCCCGGGAGGCTGCCGTCTAGGCCCCGCCCACCGCCACGCCCACCGCCGTCTCCCGCTTTTAAGAGCACCGGTCCAAGTCCTACGAGTCAAAGTATGCTAATGTTGTTTTGAGTGTTTGTTTTAGTCGTAAAACTCACTGCTGTGATCATGTGATCATGTGATCCGATGCGAGGGGCAGGACAGCGTGATTGGTTCCGGTGTTTTGACCCCTGACCCCTACCTGTAGTCACTCTGTATGTTGTGTCATATCCTAAATGAAATTATAGAGTAAATATTTGAAAGATAAAGGTATTTTGAGAAGAGCAGAAGAGTATTTAAAAAGAGTTTAAAAGTAAAGTATACAAATATATTTCATACTTTATACTGTTATATTTTAAAGAGAGATTTTGCCCAATGAGCTTAGCTATAATATAACTCACTTAAGCTCACCAGATCATTCCTCTGGGTGATATTTTCTAGTTTTCTAGTTTTCCCCCAATTATATTTTATGTCATTTGTTAAAATATCGCCAGTACAGTTCAAGTCAAATTAAGCTAACGTCTGTCACCGAGTCTGACCCAGACGCGTTGCTTCTATCGCTTTAGATGACTGTTCACTGCCTCTGATGATGCAGAACATTTCATGTATTTTAGATGACTGTTCACTGCCTCTGATGATGCAGAACATTTCATGTATTTTAGATGACTGTTCACTGCCTCTGATGATGCAGAACATTTCATGTATTTTAACGCACTTTCAGCCACAATCACGTTGCACACAAAGGCTAATCATTGTGAGTTTTTTTGTTTTTCATTTAATTAAAAAGTCAAGACTTTAAAATTCAGAGTTAAGTGTAAAACGGATTTAGTGTGGTGTTCTCGGGTGTTGGTGTGGACGGTATGAACTTCATATGCAATATTTAACATGAATATGAATCCTGTTTCGTGTGTTAAGGCGTGGTCACTGTCCTGTCTCGGAGTAATAAAACACTTTCAACTTGATCTAACAGATCCTGGTGTGATGATTTATGAAACATTACATAATATATAAATACCTAACACCAAGCATAGCGTCCAGTTACCTTAAGGTAAGGTAAGGCATATTATATATATATATATATTAGCAATAATATAATAAATAAATATATAAATATCACTTAAGCTCATTCCTCTGGGTGATATTTTCATATTTTCTAGTTTCCCCCCAATTATAAATATTTTATGTAATTTGTTAAAATATCGCCAGTACTATAGTTCAAGTCAAATTAAGCTAACGTCTGTCACCGAGTCTGACCCAGACCCAGACACAATAAACTCTAACCTCTAGGATAAACTCTGACCTACCTCTGGGATGAACGTCACTCTCATTAGAGGCTCGACGAGCTTCACCTTTGACCCCTGCTCCTCCATTAAAGGCGCAGCTGGTGTGGATGCTCTTGATTGGTCGTTAACGTGCAGGTTTGGAGTCGAGTCGAGGAGAGCTCTCCAAAGTATGGGATCCATCTCAAACGCAACACCGGTGCGCATTTTCGTCATCCTCACTAACAACCGGACATAACATAACATGACATAACATGACATGTGGCCACCACCGGACGCGCCGGGACTTCAGCTTCTCAAAGTACGTAACGGTTCGTTGTTAACATGAGTGGGTGCAGTGGAGTGAGGTGGAGTGGTTTTGGGTGGAGTGGTGTGAGTTGGTTTTGGGTGGCGCCGTGCAGATGGTGTGAGAGTTGCGTTGTTTTGTGCTTTGCTGGCTTTCTGCAACATGACCTACACCTGTTCTGGTCTCCATGTCTCCCCGCACACACACACATGCTGTCGCTGTCCCGTGTCTGTCCCCTCACACACCTGATACACTGTGTGTGTGTGTGTGTGTGTGTGTGTGGAGTCCGCCGCGGCTTGGTTTGATGAGTGACGTCAGTCTGGTGGTTTGTTTGTATTATTGTGATTATTGTGATTATTGATTCTGGGGTCGACAAACTGACTTGACTTAAACCGACGGCCGTGTCCCCGGACTCAACCAATGACCGGAAACACCTGAAACAAAATGGTGGTCGCAGATTAATTATCATGAATAATAAATTATGATGAATACATGACCATGATGTCATACCCAGCTAGTCTACGCCATGATGATGATGTCATACCCTGCTGGTCTACAGCATGATGATGTCATACCCAGCTGGTCTACGCCATGATGATGATGTCATACCCTGCTGGTCTACAGCATGATGATGTCATACCCAGATGGTCTACGCCATGATGATGATGTCATACCCAGATGGTCTATGCCATGATGATGATGTTATGCCCAGCTGGTCTACAGCATGATGATGATGATGATGATAATGATGATGTCATACCCAGCTGGTCTACCCCATGATGATGATTTCATACCCAGCTGGTCTACACCATGATGATGATGTCATACCCAGCTGGTCTACCCCATGATGATGATGATGTCATACCCAGCTGGTCTACCCCATGATGATGATGTCATACCCAGCTGGTCTACGCCATGATGATGATGTCATACCCTGCTGGTCTACACCATGATGATGATGTTATCCCAGCTGGTCTACAGCATGATGATGATGATGATGATGATGATGATGTCATACCCAGCTGGTCTACCCCATGATGATGATGATGTCATACCCAGCTGGTCTACCCCATGATGATGATGTCATACCCAGCTGGTCTACGCCATGATGATGATGTCATACCCTGCTGGTCTACACCATGATGATGATGTCATACCCAGCTGGTCTACACCAGGAGTTTCCTGAAGAACCAGACCACTGGGACTTGAGAGGCTCTGCTGGCTCCTGGATCAGAACCGTCAGATGTTGCTCCCTGAAGGGTTCTAGTCCTGTAGGGACTCCTGTAGGGACTAGAACTGATGTCCTTTGGGGGGTGGGGGAGACAGACAGACGGAGTGACAAGACTGGGGGGTTAGATGTTGGTAATGGTGTTTGTTCTGAGTTGGTTGTGATGGGAGTTGAGCTGTGGATGAGTTGAGCTGTGGATGAGTTGAGCTGTGGATGAGTTGAGCTGTGGATGTTTTCTTGGATTTACTGATTCACATGAAACACGCACACATGCACACACCTCCAGATCCTGGAACATTTCCTGCTTTACTTTCTTCACCTTCAACACATTGAGATGCTGATGCTGCTGGCTGGGCTGGCATCTTCTTGCTGTTTGTTTACTGCTGTTTGTTTACTCGTCTGCTGCTGTTTGATGCTTGCTGTTGAATTCTGTCCCTACTTGTGTTCTGCTTGAGTCCCTCATCGTTCGTTAGTTGGTTTAAACCAACAGGACTGTGGGTTTTGTCGTGACTGAACAGTTCTGCTGGCGTTGTACCGTCTGGAGGACTCATTATCGGCTTGGCTTTTGGACGTTCTCGAGACCAGGGTCTGGTTTGGGCCTCGTGAACTTTGACTTGGTTGAGTTTGGTTCTTGAGTAATTAGTCGTGATTGGAAACAGGTAAACTTGGCAAAACTGGACCTCCAGTGGTACTGAATTTTGGCATGGACATTTTTTATTTTTTGTAACTTAAAACTTTTGACTGGACGAATTTTCATGAAGCTTAACTTAAACATTTTCACGACTTTCACGTGCGGCAATATTTGAAAAAGATATCAACACTTCCAAGATGTCCGTACAAGCAACACTAATTTCCGTGCCTTGAAAGGTCTGGACATCAGTGGAGCTGCCCTTTACACTGGTAAGGTATTTCTAAATGATTGCTAAATAAATGACATATTAGAATATGTTTTCAGTTTGGTCATGTATTCATTGTGTACCATTTCTGTATTTGCTAGGGCCAGACTGATGCAGACGCGGTTTGGATGATCCATTACCTCCTGGGGTTAGGGCCCTGGGGTTAGGGTTAGCCAAAAGGTTCTGGGTTCCATCCCCGTTGTCCGCAGTCCAGGCCTACCAGTAGGCGTCCTACAGCAAGATGCCCGCTGACCCCTACCTACCGACATGGATTCACTGTAAGGCACTTTGGATAAAAGTGTAATAAAATGACTAACTAGATGTCTGGTATCCTGCCTGTAGTCATAGCAACGGGGTATTTAATCTTGTAGCAGTAACTGGGTGGACGAGGAAGGAGGGAGCTCTGGAGCAGACCTGAGGATGGTGATGACTTGGAGGAGCAAGACAAACTCTCTTACATCCGGAAGATGAAGAGATCTTCTCAGCTGATCAGTTTGAATTCTAATGAGGAATCCAGTTTAGGTGTTTGTTGAAATGTGTAACTTTACCATTTAATCTCCAGGACTGCAGGGTCTGTGAGGAGGTGACCAGGAACTCTGCAGGGTATGGAGCCCACGATGGAGACTCGGTAAGAACCTTACTTCATTCAACCTGATTATTTTAGGTGTGGTCTCCTTTCTGGGTGGTTGGCCGTGCTCACGGGTCTAACGTTGAACCGTCTTCTCTTTCAGGTGAAGAAGACCACTTCCCGGGAAGGGAGATTTTATTGACCCATCCTAGAGATGGGTGGGTCGTCATGGCTACCTCTGGACTGTCGGAGGCGGTCGTCATGGCTATCTGGTTCAGCAGATCCCAAGACTTGCCCGGACACCGGGGAGCACCGAGCGAGTGAGAAGGACCATGTTGACCGAAGACCTGCACCTCGTCATCATCACTCTAACTTACCTGGGGAAACGTGGACCACTGTCACCTTTCTTATAGTTTCCTCCTCGAGTTTTGATTATCCTTATAAGGGATTGGTGGGTGTGGTCTGTTGTCTGAAGGCGGGGCCTCTGAAGCCCTCTATAGCCGATGGAAACCAACTATCATGTTCTGATTCATCCACTTTTTTGTAGTTGGGCGCCAATTTTGATTTATACGCTTTCAATGTTCTTAGCATCACTTGTAATTCGCTTCTGATTAAAGCTTCATCTGTATACCCAATGGAAAACCAACTTTATCTGTATACCCAATGGAAAACCAACTATCTTATAGCATCTGTTAGGTCAAACTATATCATAGTGGGGCGATTCCAGATTATTGAGGTTCGCTATAACTTTGGGCAGATTGGAAACACAACTTGGTTTTTAACAGCTTCTGGTAGCTCTGATCGGCCGTCTTGTAAAAGCAAACTATGAAAATAGAAACCCAACTGAGTGCATGTTGTGTTCAGATGGTAAAGCTCAGTATTTCTACTAGTTTGGTTAGGTGGTGTTCTGTGTCTTTTCTTTGGTTTATTGGTTATTGAGGTTCGCTTATTGTTCCAAATTGAACCAGCATGAACTTACACAACCTGCTTTCTTCGGTTTAATTTGTGGTTATTTACGAAACATGTTTTAAAGCCAGCAAACATTACTTGATGTAATTTTACAAATACTGCTTAAGTTGTCTTTAATTAATAAACTTAATGGACTTGCAAACTTGTTCTTTTTTCCCACTTGGATAGGGCACCTTTAACGGTTACGAATATCAATTATTTTGATAAATGCCGGCTTCGCTTTTTACGGAACTTGAATGTCCGTACAAAGTGTATATTGATGGGGAACTGATCAAAAATGCATCATATCTATCGGTTGTTAAGTCATCGGGCCCCAGGTTGAGGAAGGATTCCGGTTATTAAGTCATCGAGCCCCGGGCTGAGGAAGGATTCCTCTAAGCAGTGGTTTTCCTGGCAGGTTTATTCAACATGGTTACTTTAATGGTTTAACATCGTACATCTTACAGACCAATATAAAATAAACACGTGAAAGTGAAAGTTGTGCGCATTGTTGATTTTTCCATCAAAAAGCTTAAAATAAAATGTCAACATTTTATTATAAAGTATTGTGGCATAATAACCTGAAATGAATTGACAGATTGGTAGAAGTGCATAAATAGTCATTTTCTATCAACAGAACGGTTATTTTATGATCCAAGACGGGTCTTTCTTTATGCTCTCGTTCTCCGGACCCAAAATGGCCACTCCGCTGGTCTGCTGGCCGACGCCGAGGTACCTGGGGAAACATTAGCAACATGTAGCGCCCGGCTAAGATCCACACTTCCCAAACGGCTGTCGATTAATAACTAACCTGGCTGCCACGGCCGCCAGATCCTTGTCTGTCACAGCGAACAGCCGCTCTCGGTGGCCCTGCCTCACCTCGTCCGTCAGTCCGTTCAGGAAGCGGCCCATACCTGCACAGGAAGTCACGTCAGAGAGAGGTCAGAAGTGGAGAAGGTTCAATTAAGGAACGTACGGGAGAACCCTTTGTACCTTTGTCCGAGGGCGCGACGGGGGTGTCTACAGCGGAGAAGACGGACAGCTTAGCCTCGTCGATGTCCTGCTGGGAGAACGATCCGGAACGGGCCCAGTCCGCTCCCCTGCGGAACGCCGACAGAGTCTGCACCGAGTTAGGGTCCCTAACACACAGGAAGTAGAGAGTTAGGGTAAGAGTTTCTCTCCATCACAATATCCTTTTCCAAACCCAATATTCTGATCGGCTGCTTCCACCTGTAAGAGTAGAAGGAGAAGAGGCCGCCTCCCATCCTGGCTCCGCCCCCATAGGCTCCGCCCTTCTCTCTGATCTCCCCGTGGAGGTACTTGGCCGTCATCATCCTCGCGAGGATACACAGACTGAGAGAGAGAATTCAAAATGATGTTATTGAACTTTGACCTGTTTAGATTTAATCTTGTATATTATATGTATTATATTCTATGTATTGACAGTCTTCCCGGTACCTACCTGGCGTAGTCTGCGTGCGTGAACGGAACGGTGCGGATGCTTTCGCCGACGAAGTTGACGGGGAAGGGCATGGGGTAGAAGGTTTTCACCTGGCACGGCTGGAACCCTACTTCCTGGAAACACACGGCAACTTCCTGTTAAGACGCCAACCAGGACTAGAACTAGTCCTGGACTAGTGACGGAGGCTAACAAATCGGTAGCTATCAGTTTATTTTCACCGCTAAGTCTTTAAAAGTGAAAATGAAACTGAACTAAAGTAAGGTCCCGGAAAAAAGTATTGATTTGGTATTGGAAGCGAAAATCAGGTATACTTACCGAGACCAGCTTCCTGCACGCGTCCGAGGCTTCCAGCGGTCTCTAAGGAGACACATGTTTACATTTATGAATGTTTTACCTCTGGTCTGGTCTGGTGGTCCCTACCTCTACTCTGGTGGTCTGGAGGTCCTGGGTCTGGTGGTCCCTACCTCTACTCTGGTGGTCCTGGGTCTGGTGGTCCCTACCTCTACTCTGGTGGTCTGGTGATCCTGGGTCTGGTGGTCCCTACCTCTACTCTGGTGGTCTGGTGGTCCCTACCTCTACGATGTTGGGTCTGGTGGTCTTGTGTGAGTGTCTGTTGCCCGCAACGTCCTTCATGAATGACTCCAACTGCCCCGCGGCGGCGGCCATCTTGTGGGGCGTCGCATTCACCGCACACCTGCCGCAAAAATGTGAATAAAATCATTTTGAGGATGTGTTTGAGGCTCACCTCATGTTAGTAATGAGGATGTGTTTGAGGCTCACCTCATGTTGTCAGGATTGAGGATGTGTTTGAGGCTCACCTCATGTTGTCAGGATTGAGGATGTGTTTGAGGCTCACCTCGTGTTGTCAGGATTGAGGATGTGTTTGAGGCTCACCTCGTGTTGTCAGGATTGAGGATGTGTTTGAGGCTCACCTCGTGTTAGTAATGAGGATGTGTTTGAGGCTCACCTCATGTTGTCAGGATTGAGGATGTGTTTCTTGATCCGAGGTAGGGAGCAGAGAACCGGGCCCAGGTCGGACGTCTCCGCAATCCTCTTCATGAACTTCACCTGGTTGTCACGACAACGCAGAGAGTCGCGTGTGACCACTTTTTAAAACACTTTTCGTGTCCATTCGCCAGAGCATCAGAATCAAAACTCAAACTTATTTAAAAGTATTTCATTTCACTTCCACTTCCTTTTAAATTTCCATTTTAATGTCAGGTGTTGCCTGGCTGGCTACCAGAGGGTTGTCGGTTCGATTCTTGGCTACTCCCAAGTATATAACGTTGTCCTTGAACAATCCTTAAACATTGTGTGTGCCGTCTCACCTGCTCCATTCCTCCAAACGTCTCCTGGAGCTCCCCGGCCGGGGTCAGACTCCGCCCCGCGCGGGTCATCGCGTACATGTGACCCGAGTTGGAGATCCCATTGGCCAACTCCTGGGCCGCCATCATCACGAGCACCCGCAGGCGTTCCTCGTCGTCGAAGTGAGGGCTGGAGGGGGAGGCGGGCGTTAGCCTTAGCCACGACTTCGCTTAGCCTGCAGCTACAGCTTAGCTAATAGTAGCACATGCCCAAACCTCTGGGCTTGGGGAGGTTTTCCTCTAAGTCCTTTAGAGCAGCGGTCCCCAACCTTTTTATCACCGCGGACCGGTTTAATGTTGACAACGTCGTTGCGGACCGGCCGACGGGGGACAGCGACTCCCGGAGCGTGTTCCTTATGTCTATGTCTATTCCGCGATTTAGTTTTCATTGCAGAAAACCCCTCTTCGCAAAGTGGAGCATGCGAGTCATCGGCCGCAATTAAGCCATATTTTAGGCTCGTCGTAGTTCCTATTTTTTATTCGCGGCCCGATAGCAAATGCTTTGCGGCCCGGTGCCGGTCCGTGGCCCGGTGCCGGTCCGTGGCCCGGTGGTTGGGACCGCTGACTGTAATAACTCACGGCACGCGAAAAACAAAATATTTTTTTATTCAATCTTTCTCTGACCCGGACCGGTGGTTGGGGACCACTGCTTTAGAGGGCTCCTATAATGTGGCCTGTGAAGCCCTTCAGAGATATATTAATACAACGGACCTGAATTGACTTAACTAGCGGCAGCCGGCTAACTTTTCAGTTGACTGTAGTTTGTAAAGTCGTTTGTTAAAGCTCAATATTAGTACTCTAACACTGATAAAGACCGTTATCGTGTCACCTGTTGAAGATGTCGCTCCACAGGCCCAACATGTCGGGAACGTTGCGCTCCAGACAGGAAGAGAAGAGCAGGACACCCTGGATAGAGAAACCTGGGTTAGAACCTCGCTTCCTGTCAGCTAACGTTAGCTTCCTGTCAGCTAAATGTTGGCGTGTCTTCTGTTTTCTGTTGAACCTTGAGGACTGACAGCCCCAGGTATTGGCTAGGGTGGATCACGCAGAAATAATCCTTTTGTACGATGGATATGATATTGTCCTTTTCAGAATTGACAGACGAATGACTCGGAACCAAACTTTTAACGGTTCATTAACGTCGAAACATGGAAATCTATACTCGTAACCTTAGTATGCAGTCATTTAGCAGACTTTTTACCCAAAGTGACTTCAGATACACGCCGTTAAGGAACAGGTAGGGGTTAGGGGACATCTTGCTCTAGGATCCTACAGGTAGGGGTTAGGGGACATCTTGCTCTAGGATCCTACAGGTAGGGGTTAGGGGACATCTTGCTCTAGGATCCTACAGGTAGGGGTTAGGGGGTGTCTTGCTCCAGGATGCCTGCAGGTAGTCTGTGGAAACTGG
>OMNO01067685.1:0-12258 GCA_900303215.1 Trachyrincus scabrus | reverse complement strand
GTCACTCAGGAACTAGTGGGCCTATTTACTGGTGCCAAGTATGCTACAGAATGCCAGGTCACCACAAGCATTTTACCGGACACGGAACATGTCTATCAAGGAATTTAAACCTGGACTTTGTATGTTTCACTTGGCAGAACGCACCTGTGATTCAGTAGTATATCAAATATACTGTATATATACGCGTTTTACTTTTTTAAAAAATGACGCAATAACTAAGTGCGATTCTTTTTCTTCCACTTGCAAAAACAGCAACCTCTGTTGCCGTCTCCTGTCCGAGATGCACTTGAGCCATGTTGCTTGTCTTGATCAAATGCATATCAGCTGTTTTGCAGTCTCATCAGACCTCCACTTATCCCCTGCATTGATCCGGCAGTCAGCACAACGCTAGGGTAGTGCTCCTCACTGATCCCTCTGCCTGTACACTGCCACCAGACCTACCACCGCCTACATGCGTTTACATATACAGCGATATCTGCATTAACCAGCGCAATAGACGCATTCTAACAAACCTTTTGACACAGGATGTGTAGGTGTAAAACTACACATCCCGTAGTTTTACACCTACACATGCATAGCACGTGTGCTATGCACGTGCAGCGACTGCTTACCAACAAGGGTTCTACGTCTCTATCTATATAATGTAGGCTACATGCTTCTTCTACACACCTTGTTTATGTCACGTTCTGCGTCATACCTTGACCCCGAGGACAAGAGATCTATGTATGTGGCTGGAGAAGTGATAGTGAAGTGTGTTTGGGTGTTTAGCTGGAGGGTTGATCCTTGGCCTGTGGGCTTGGGCAGTCTCCAAGCTGGCACCAGCGCAGGATCAAGCTGTTCCGTTAATGGGAGATTTATGTGGCCCCACAACACCCAGGTCCGGCCACTCTGTCCTCACATGCTCCTGCAAACCCCTTTATCTTCTGTTTATTAGGTTTGGTTTGCAGTCCGATTAGTAGGCCCAGTGGCATGACATGTATGTTAATAGGCTCTGATCGTTATATACGTGGCCTACTTAACAGAGGCTTAAATGATTCAAAGGAGCAGAGTGTCTCCGATCAGCTTGCAGGAATTGCCGTGATCCTAAATTAGAACAACTTTCAGATCTAAAATTAAACCAAACCTGTCTTTGTGGCACTGCGAAAGACGTCAGGCTATAAATAACTTCATGGTTAATCATGACAAGCAGATCTAGGCAGTGCTCCGCTCGACGTGTATGTACATGACATCACACGTTTGAAAGAGGTGGATTTCATCAATCCGGTATGAGTCATATGGTAGCAACTTGAAGGGCCAGTGAAGTGTGTCAAGCAGGGAACATTTCCAGAGGAACATATCGTACAGAGAACCATAAAATATAGTGGTGAGGGCTAGCACGATTCAAAGGGCCCACAAGTAAAAAAAAGAAAAAGGGTCCACAACGTTTTTTCTCGTGTGAAATAGAAGGATTTTATGAGATTGTGAAAACATGTCTGAATGACAATAATGGTACGGTCATATTAAAAGCAGATTTGATCAAAGGACGTTCGGATATGAATGAAGCTTTGACAAAGATACGAGGCAATCGCACGTGCAAACACAAAATACATGATTTCATGAGCAGTCAATGTAGTTAATATACAGCTGCTGCCTCGTGAAAAAATAAAGAAGGAAAAAATTGACTGAGCTCCACACATTCTGCATTCAAACTGGAATCCATCAGTGTTCACGACCGACAGTTACCAGAGTGTATCACATGTTTCTCCCAAAAGCTCTCTGATTGCAATTGTTTACCTTTTCCACATCGTACCTAACCAAGGAGAGATGACGCAATGCTAATCAACCTTCACTACTCGGATGCCATCGTTTTTGGGCATTAGTGTTCAGTTCTAATCTCTTGAGTGTTGTTGACTCTAATCTGGAGTCTTTCTGGTACATCTCTATTCAAAGAGATGTTGATGTGACATTGTTGAAATACCTTTTGGGTTATCCATAATTTATGAGTTTACCAGTTGTTCAACTAGATTTGCGCATAACTCTGCTTGGTTACAGATGGCCTACTCCACAGATAGGCCTACTGCTGCTACTTTAAACACAGTGTTCATGCTACCCTCAGTGATAATTAAAGGTCAGGTAAACATACATACCCTTTGTGTAATTAAAGTGTAATTAATGTTTCCTGGCTTGAATAATCCCATACATTCTGAAAGAATGTGAGAGAGGGAGAGAGAGAGAGAGAGAGAGAGAGAGAGAGAGAGAGAGAGAGAGAGAGAGCGCGAGAGAGACAAGACAATTGCTCTTATCGCCTATCCTAAAATACACAGTGTACCTTCCCATAATGATAACGCTGGACTGTTTTTGCGACCCAATTAAAATAGACAGAGAGATGAGTCCCTATCTGGACTGTTGTGTTGGGTAGTTTTCCTCAAGAAGCCCTGGGGAGTGAAGTTGGTTAATCAAACTGTCAATAGTGCCCTCTTGTGGCGGAATGAGTAAAAAGCATTGCTGCTCATAGTCCATCACTTTGAAAATGGGCCCCCTCTTTCAGAATCAGAATCAGAAATGTATGTATGAGGTTTCAAAATGTTTCTGTTTTGTTAAAATGGCTCAAATAGGCCCAAACAAATCCAGCTTTTTTTGTAAAATAAAATAAAACTGGAAATGTTGTCCTCAGATCTATTACCTAACCCCAAGCAGAGGAGTGGTTGTTTTGCGTAGTTTTGTCACCATCTACTGGCCATGTGATTAATGACACCGTAAACCAAGCTAAAACTGCAATGCTTGCAGGAAGGAGATCCACCAGCCTGTGATCCAGATACATTTATATCCGCACTATAAATTATCTGTAGAATAATATCCAGCGTATTATATCATCCAGGAACCGAGCAACAAACGACGGTCCACCATTCCGCGGAAAGAGAAGGCTAGTGGGGATTTAACAGTGATTACAGCAGCTAGCGTTAGCTCGTTAGAGCTAACAACTGTAAGAGGTCGTCGTCAAAACGTCGAAATCGTACCCGCCCGATATAATATGCTCGTCGTCTGCACTGGGATTCAACATCAACAATAGTCGGCATTTATCTTCAGATAATATGGAAACGATAATAATTACTGCATAATGTTTCAAGGATATTGCTCGTAGAACCGGCTGTGTTGGTCCCATGGTGTAATGGTTAGCACTCTGGACTTTGAATCCAGCGATCCGAGTTCAAATCTCGGTGGGACCTCGTCCTTTTGAAAGTTTCAAGTACCCCCCCCACCACCATGTACATAATTTATAACATGCATCGGTGAAATCTGTAGTTAACTGCCTTTTAACGTAGTCCATCATATTTAGAGCATCTTACCATTGAGGCATTTGAGGATACATTTACTGTCAAAAGAGTAGGCCAATATCTTATTTGGGCAAAAAGATGAACACATAATGGCAGATCTGTATGGGATGAATATCATGCCATAATTCGAAACAGAAACGCAGTGTTTGAAAGCTTGAAATCTAATAAAAAAGGTTTTGCAAAATCGAAACTAAGTTTTGAAGGCTTGCATAACGTTTTGATAGGCTGAAAAAAAATCTGTTCTATGTGATGTGAATATGATAGACTTGATAGACTTGCTGTATACTATGTAGAATAGCATATTTCTAGTTATTCAACCAGAACAAATGATTTTACCTTTTATTCTTGTATGTTCATCTGATTTGATGGAGCGCTGGGTGCTGCAGTGATTGGAGCAGCGGGTGGAGCAGCACTTGGTGGAGGAGCACTTGGTGGAGCAGGGCTAAGGTGGGGAAGGGTTAGGTGGAGGAGCACTTGGTGGAGGAGTGATAGGTGGAGCGCTAGGTGGGAACACTGGGTGGTGTAGTGCTAGGTGGAGTTTTTGGGTGGACAATGGGCATTTGTTTCTTCTATATTTACATTGTATGTTTTCTTATTGTGCAAATAAGCCTTTCTCAAAGCGTTCTCATTTGTTAGCAAGCTATTCTTCAGAACAAGTTTAACAAATTATGCTTTTAACAAGTGATGGGGACAAAATCGGCCATTTAAAAAAGTTATCCCTGAAAGCCACATACCTTTTATGACCTAAATAAAAGTAAAGTAACTATGTTTCAACGTTGAGTCAATGCTCCGATGGAAATCACGTGGGCAGATCTCTGAAAAGTGGGTGTTGTAAACTCAGCTCTGAAAGAACCATAGATATGTGACATAGTTTCAAAATAAAGATTCGCCCTTTCAAAGTTTCAACGTTTCAAAACCTTTTTCCCAGCATATGCGCACCAGTTTTCAGATCACAATTTACAAGGTTTCAAACCCGGAAAACAAACCAATACACCGGGAGAACTGTGAGAAAATGTGTTGGAGAAACACTGTGTGCTGCAGTTGTGAAGCAGGAAAACTCAAACACAAAATATTGTTTGTTTTTCAGCCGATCAAAACATCATGCAAGCCTTAGTTTAAATCTTGCAAAAACTTTTTTTTATTAGATTTCAAGCTAGAGTTTCAATCTTTCAAAGTTTCGAATTATGGCATGATATTCATCCCATAGATCTGTAAATATTTAAAATATTGAAACAAACAAAAACACTAAGTCTATTTATAAGTATAGAACATGATTCATGATTTTAATGAATTAAATAAGTCCCCACCCTACTATTTCTTAAAAAAAAAAAAAGTTCTCTACTTTTAGTGAAACTTTTTCTGTGATTAGGGGGTCACTCTCTTACTCGCCTACCAGCACATGCAGGGATGCGAGTCAAACAAATCAGGAACCACCTGAAGCTTACAGAAACCATACACAGAAACACTCACGCAATACAAGCATTCTGTCGTAGCAGTCCTCAGCAGCACCCCCCCATCCCCCTGTAGGATCCTCCCAGCATCTCCTCTCTCCCCCCTGGGCCCCTGGACACCCCACCCACCACCAGGGTTGGCCAGGGAAGATGACTCTTGGCAGGCCTCCAAGGCTACGGTTGGCGTCTCTTTGTCTTTCAACGGAGGCTTTTTAATTAGATAGGGGGTCATCCCTGGTGGATATGGATATCTAAGACTTGATTAGTAACACTGTACGAATCCCAGGAGGGAAATGCAGGCGTTAGACCAGCTAAGAGTTAACAGAAAGATGGATGCCTTTTCAGCCACTTTAAGCTGAAGATGTTTTAATACAGTTGAGCATAACTTTCATGATACTGTTGAAGGGTTGACTTACTGATAATGAGGGCCATTTTGCTTCTTGTGAATCGACTACCGAAAGAGATTCAAAATCAATGTCCCATTTAAAAGATTATATTTAGATCCTGTTGCTGAAAATTGACATAGGCGTACTGTAATATTGACGGAGCTCTATAGTATTGGATGAGTAAAACAGAAATTGACATCCAAGCAAAGCTATTTAAAAAAAATCCACGTATATTTTTTGGAAGCACCTTAACATGAATAAGGAAGCATACACTTATATTTGAAAAAAAACGAAACGGTTTTGTTTTATTAGTCTTAAGCAAATCGTGTGAAACATATTGTTTTAGTCTCCACACTGTATAGAGGGCTTTAAAATATATTAGTTCTGTTATTAAACTTTTATTATTACATTGTATTATGAAATTGATGTGTTCTGCAGCTACCCTGTGCTGCCTCGGTATATAAAACACACACAAAAATACACACGCGTAATAAACACACCAGGACCAGCAAAACGTCTTCGGCTTTAGGCTCTTGGTCCTTTCTTGCTAAAAGGACCAAACTGTACATATGCTATATGCTACGCTATATATGATCATTGTTATATCAGGGTGACCTGTACAACAACGCTAAAAGTACCAACATGTCACGTCACCCAGTCTCCCTGATTGCCAAATTTAACTGGGGTTTCCAAATAACTTTTTATTCTACAAGTCAGAATATTGTAGAAGTGCAAGAGGCTAACTTGTAATTATTTATGTGACTCTTGTAGTTAGCTTATTCTTGAATTCTTCTAATTATATGCCGTCGTTAACTGTATCTGTGATCACGAGATCAGCACAGTAAAACATGTAACGTGATTGTGACTTCCGCTTTTTATACGCTTTAAGCTACTAAATATAATTGTGTGTAGTGCAAAAGCAATTTGCTACATCCCAATGAATTTGTAAATAGTTGTCATTGTTTTACACCTAGCAGTGCAGTACCTTGCATTTTAATGCACAATGGCTTTAAAGAAAAAAACAACAAACCAAAAAAGAAAACCGAAAGAACAAATAAAAAACAGCGTAAAAATAAAATGTATAAAAGGAGTTGTTTATCGTTATTTGACTTGTCAGACAACCTTGCCTGTGGAATAATTGTGTTGTAACTCAAGACAGGTAATTATGTTTAAATTTGTATTTTTTTCAATAAAAAACCTTCTAAAAAGGTATTTAACATAACAAACCAGTCTGTGCTACGGTCGTAAAGTCCTTTGGTACATGACAATAATAAAAGCTGTTCAAATAAAAAACATGTTTTGAAAACCAGAAAAATCAACAAACGTCAACGAAAATGTCTTTAAATTGAATTTGGCAAGAGTTATAAAAGTTTTGTCACCACTACTTATTTGAAAAACTTCCTCTGTGACTGCGTGTACTGTACATACGCTAATCTGTTATTCTGTAAAAACAACCCAAAAAAAACTAAATTGACTCACTCAAGCTCAGCTAAGCTGCTGGTACACACACACACACACACACACACACACACACACACACACACCTCATTCAAAAGTACTCTTGTCTATAGTAGGAATCCTTCTGTGTTTAAACTCATCTCATCTACGCAGCTGTGGGCCCAGCATGACTTTGTTAATAAAGTTGACGATGGCGACCGCCGGCTGCTCCGGGTCGACCTCCGCAAACAGGTGACACACGTTCTCGGTGGCACTTCCTGTCCGCCGTGCCACGAAGCCGAATATCCTGCAGGAAGAGCGACGTGATTGGTTACAAGAAGAGGCCAATCGTTATTGTATTGGATAACAACAATAACCACAAAAATCAATACATTCAGAGTTACGGACAAATGTATAGACTGGTGACAATTTGCCATGCGCATACTAGCGTAAAGCAACACAAGACAGACACAAACAGGACAGAACCGATAACACGACAGACCCAAGCACTTACTTGCTTGTTGTGCTATTAGAGTTAGTCCACCTGAAGCACGGGGTACACAAATAGAGACAGAGACAAAAGCTTAGGACAGTCTCTACGACCAAATTCATCGTTTGGTCAAACCATTAAAACGACTACGACCAAGAATAAAAACACAAAGATCATTCAAGGTAGAGTTGGGCGATATTTGTATCTTAATATTACTGACTGTATACCTCATATTGATAATGATAATGTATCAATATGTTACCATTATTTATTCACAAATACATATTTAAGAAATGTTCATTAGGAATGTGGATATGTTTACCAAGCACTTAAAGGACTTTGGTTGCATCATGGATATAACAATCACCAAAATCACAGATATCAATATTGACATTAAAGCCATATATTGCCCAACTCTAGTTTAAGGTCTACTAGCTTAGCAGCCAACAAGGCTAAACAAGTTTCATTCATGAGCAGATTCAGGCAGAGGACAGCAACACAGAACATTCTCCAGAGGGGACCTTTAACACAACCCACCTCTGGTCTTTGGGGTCCAGACTGCTGAACGTCACACTGTTGATCGGGTAGTGTCTTCTGAAAAATAGCCTGGGTGGACCAAAAACATAGAAATAGATCTCAGAATAGGTCTTAATATGATGTTAAAATGATTGCACTGCCGTAAAAAGATATGTTTCGTGTACACGCAGAAGGAAAATAAAAAGGGATAACGTAGCAATCAGTTACAGTTGTAATGCAATAGGCTGTGGTCTCTGTGGAGTAAACAAACTGATGTGAAACAGACCTCACTCAGCGGCAAGAGCATACTGGAGCACGAAGACTTAGCCGTTGAAAGTAAGCAGTTGAAATATCTGCTCGTAAGAACCAATTGATCACTGCTTTCTCTGAGAATATATTATTACTTTACGAGCACATTGTCCTGTTTAAACTAAATGTGAAACTATATCATTGTAAAATAACTTGGGCCAAGGTAAAACACCTGCACACATTGGGAATCGAACCCAGTACCTCTCAGCCACCAGGCCATCCTGACCTCACTGCTTGTCCGTCACTGAGATGTACCTTCGCTTGCTGTCCGTCAGAGTGATGCCCTGCGTGGACACTTTGAAGTGGACCACCGTTGCCGTGGGACGCGGACTCAGGGCCAGTGTGCATTTGGTCGCCTTGGAGATGGCCTGAGGCCCTGTCAGCGATTCGGTCTCCACGGAGTTCAGATACAACACATTGCAGGCTGGGAGGACGTGGAAGACCGTACACAGTGTTACAATAGTTATATATAAATAATAGTCATATCTTTGTCCGCGTTGTAGACAGTCTTCGCTTGATCACAAGCAAATACTGCAGCTCTTACTAATGCTTCATCCAAATATTAGCATGAACCTGGGATTAACATAATAAAGCGTGGTTAGCTTGTAATGCTACCTGCTCCTTGCTTGAGGAGATTGGCCGCTGTGCTCGTGTTGGTAACACTTTGTGTCTCCTGGAGCTCTCCAACCAGATCTGGAACATAATATTCATAGAATTACATCTCCGTGGTGTAGCTTCACAGCAGTGAACCATTAGAGTGGAGATCAAATCAGTATATTGAGCACCGAGAGTTTATGTTTAGTTAACAAAAGAATGAAACCGTAAGCAATACTCAAATGATTGAAATGATCTCCGGTCCTGCCGCTATGTATAGACAATACAATAACAGATAGATTATTTACCCTTGTCCGGGACGAGCAGGGCACAGGGCAGAGAGATGGGAGTGATTGAATGCTGGTAAACAAGTGCAGATAAACTTCCTGGAAGCACGAGAGACATGGAGACAAGAGGAAGCGTAATCAAAAGACATCCCGATCATCAATCGTATAACCGGGCTGAGCATGTCAAGCGTATCACAGGATATCACATCACAGCATATCAGTCCTCCGCCCCCCCAGTGCTACGAACCGAAGTAAGACTCATTCTGACAGCCCTTGATCTTCACGCCCCGAGGGCCAGTCTCAATCAGGAAGTGTCTCACCAGCTGCTCCAGTGGATCTCCTGGCGCAGGGTACAGCGAGGAGAGAGGATGAGAAGCAGGGATGCAAAGAAGACAACGGAGGTTAAAACTTTTGTAAGACTTCTGCTCTTCAAAATGGGTCCTATGCTTTGTGTAATATGCTATATTGTGTCTAATGTGCAAAAACAATTACAGGTTATGTTGTGATTTGTGCGAGCCGTATAAAACCCAGAACATCAATGAATAATAAACCTTTTTTTCGGTTTAACATTAACAGGAAGAATATGAAATATGAGAAAGAAAAAAACCTTAGTTAAATGTATTGTGTAGTTAATGGTGTAATTATTTCACATAATATAACATTGTTTCCCATCTGGGATTCATAAAGTATCCTCATATCTTATGAGGATTTATCTAATCTTAACAGCTACGAAAAAAGCAGACCCTGTCATATTTGAACACCTTCTTTCAGCTACGATACAGCCACGTTCAGGCCGTTGTGACGAGTACCTTTACTGGCGTTTAGGTTGGCAGTCAGGGGAGGAGTGGTGACCTTGAGGGCCAGGCCATAGGCCCCCTGGAAGGAGTTACTGTCTCTGATGAGGAAGGCCCCGGGCTCCTTGTCCTTCAACACTGCTATGGCTACAGGAGAAGAAGAAGGAGAAGAAGAAGAAGGAGAAGGCACATTAGAAACGTTGCGTGCTTCAGGACAAAAGGCCAGGTCACAATCATTATCATTTAGAACTGGATGTTGAACTAAACCTTGTAGCATTCCACACAACAATAACGTTGTCTTTTAGACAGATCAAGTCTCGCAACAAAGTCACGAGGACGAAAACAAAGATGATTTACGGTAGAGCTTGGCGTTCAAAGGCCAACATTAACATTTCTTATGGATTGCAGAATACACAGGAGAGAAAATGACCATGAAACTACGTGTGCCCTGAAAGTGCACCTGCGTCCATCCCATACCTTGATCCCGGGAGATGCCCGGCTTGTACCAGTACTTGGAGCTGTCTTGGACGAACTTGGCGTTGACCTTGGTCTCGGCTTCCTCTCTACAGCTGGACTGAGCGGACCCTTGTCGCCCCGGCGGGGGGGGGTGCTCGGCCACGGAGGGGGAGAAGGTCACGTGGTGCTGCCCTGACGACGACGAGGAAGAGGAGGAGGAGGAGGCGGTGGAGATGGAGATGGTGGAGGAGGAGGAGGAGGACGAAATGGAGGAGGAAGGGGCTGAAGCCGCCCTGAGCAGCGAGTTGTGACCGTTGAGCGTCAGGGGCGAGGTGGAGAAGCGCTTCTTCTCAGGGAGTGGGGGCTGAGGCGCGGGGATGGTGACGGCGGTGTACCCCGTGTAAGGCACGCGCGGCACGTTGAGCAGCGGGTAGTAGTACGACGCCAAGGGAAAGGTGGGAGTGCTGTAGCCGTCGGGCACGGGCGACGGCGGTTTGCTCGCTTCCGACGGGCCGTCTCGGTCAGGGGACAGCCTCTGGCCGGCCTGGTCAGCAGTCAGCAGCGAGCGCTGGGGGGAAGACCGCCGGGCCGGGGAACCGTGGGAAGAATGTGCCGACGCGGACAAAGAGTCGTCGGGGGCGTTTCCGCTGGCGGCGTCTGACTGTGTGTCGCTGGGGAGGGCGGAGCCATTGAGCCGCACTTGGACCTTGGTCACCGACTGATGGGTCACCGTTGTTTGAGACGACGTGTCTGATTGGCCGGATTCCTTTGCGCTTCCTTCCCTTTCTTTGTCGTTGTCGCCGCTCTTGGCCGTTAGCCCTGAACTCTGCGAATGGTTGCCTGCGTTTTCTGTTGCATCTTTGGACACGCCGGGGGTGTGCAGTGTCGTCGCCGGTGGTGTTTGTGACACAGTGGCGGTGCCGCTGTTGCTGTCGGACTCCAGAGAAGAAGAGGACGTAGCTCCAGGGCTCGGCTTGCGGAGCCCCTGGGGAGTGTTCTGGGTCGTCCTGCTGTCAACACACGCCTCTGTTACCCTGGAAGGAATGCAAAAACGTACGATTTAGCGTGATTTCAAATAATATGTACATAAGGATATGTACTGTATCTGCGTTCGGAAGGTCACTAACCTGTCTTCAGATTGTGTGGGCGTGCTGCATATGAGCGTATAGTCATGGTCTGAATCCACTCCAGCAGCACTTTCTTGGTCATTGGAGTTCCCTGATGAACTCTGGGACGTGTGGTACTTCGCATCAGCCGGGGCGATTTGTTCTTGGAGTAAAGAAGTAGTGAAATATTTAACATCAGCGATAGTTTGCTGGTTTCATCAAAACACACAATGTCCAGCTAGCCCAGTCACATTTGTCCAGTATACAGGCCAACTCAACTTACCCGTGTGGCGGTTATTCTCTGGATTGCCTCTGGTTCTGGAAGGGCTCTCCGCTGGCTGACTTCTCCCAGGAGACGCTCCGGGGGTCGGGCTGGTGGCAGGCAGCGGAGAGGAGGATCCAGACTGGTACCCCGAAGCGTAACCCCGGCTCTCGTGGCTCTCTGCTGGGGAGGACTGGTAGGGGATGCAGGCACAGGAGAGGTGGGCGGGCGGAGGCGTGCGGTACCCCGGGTGGAGCACGAGGACAGAGCCCGCTTGGTCCGTGGTTTGAGGCTGCTCTAGCGGCGAATGGCAGACGCGGTATGGCGGCATGGCCGTCTTGCGCTGCCAAAACTCTGCGGCCTCTCGCTTTGCCTCCCAGTGGCTGTCGGCCCAAAGCGGGGGTCCCTCTCTCGTCTGTTGTAACTCCACCTCTCGGCCCCAGTGCAAGCTCCCCGATTGGTCAGAGTGCAGCGGGTGGAACAGTCTGACGGACGCCGACGCGTGCTCCCTGCGGACGGCGCAGTCCCGGCAGCCGCAGCCGGAGGGCACCGCCGGAGAGTGGAAGAACAGCTCTCTGTACGGGCCGGTGGGCAGGGACTGCGGGGAGATGAGGGACGGCGGCCCGTGGCCAGAGTAGTGGAACACGTGACACTCGTCCCCGGGACACTGCTGTCTGCTGGAAGCCGGGAGGCTGAGGCTATGAGGGTGGGCCAGTTCCGGGGTGGAATGGGGGAAGCAGGCCCGGTGGACGCAGAGCATGGGCGCCGGCGGACATTCCCACGGCAACTCCGGTAGCGGGTGGCCGCTGTGGCGATGGTACAGCTCCACGTGAGGGGCGTGGCGGGGGGTTGGGGA
>OMNO01067683.1:0-17335 GCA_900303215.1 Trachyrincus scabrus | reverse complement strand
ACAGCGCTTTTTCACAATTAGATCAGTCGCTGCTGATCTGGATATATATATATATATATATATAAATATATAAATAAATCAAGATGAAAGAAGGAAACAGGGATCAAACAAACGCTGGTGGGTGGGTTCTGATCATCTCCCCGATCGCATGTTCACATGCGTTTTGGTCGGGTTTCTGGCTAGCCTTTGCATATTCCTACCTGCGCTCTGCAAAATATGAGGAAATAGATTCATTCACCCTTTCGGAAAAACATAGTGGAGTGGAGTGGCTACCTGACATTTAGATAAAGCCCTCGCTCTGATGCAGGTTATTCAATAATAGAGGAGGAAGGAAAGGGAGAAAATTGTCACTGTTTGAATGGTTCTGCCCGTTTGTCTAATCTGTGCAGTTTTTGTTTCTTCGTCCAGATGTCCTCGGTTATTGGTTTCTTACCCCCTCATTATCGTTAATTGTGTTCCACCTGTGTCGATTTGCCAAATGTTTCCTCGTGTATTTAAGTGGGCCCCCAGTTTTGTTTGCCCTTTGTTTGAGCATAGCCTTGTTGCTAAAAACCCAGCATAGTACGTTTCGCAGTAAATGATTACCCCTTTTAGTTTTGATTACAATTATTTTCTATGTGTGGTTAATCTGCCAGTTCTGCCTGTTTGTCGCTTTTGTTCCTGTTATTGTCTTGAAGAGAATAAGTGAAGACCATTTTGTTTGAACCTTGTCTGGGCTGAGTTTGAGTCTGCATTTGAGTCCGAAACTTGATCCTTACAAAAACTCTCTAGTCTCTATATCGGTCACTGGTCTATAGGGAGAAACACAGCTACCGATGACAAAAATGTCAGAAGAAGAAATTAAACTAAATGCCGCCATGGTACTCCGATCTGCACTTTCTCTCGATGCTGCTCTCTCGCTCTCCTCTCCATACTGGGGTTACTCACTCATTAGGGTGCTATTTGGGGAGACTCATCAAAGAAACATTGTGGAGATCTAAACTCCCATTCCTTTTTGAGAGTTATCAGTGCAGTTTGTCACGGCCAAATGTTTGGATGTAGCTGGGGGTGTGGTGGGTGGGGAGGATGCCTCCCTCTCCTTTCCAATCCCTGTCTCACTCGTTCGCTCCACGATGGTGCACGCATTACTGTATTATTACACAGGCGTTGATACCACATACTCAGCTCTGTCACTGGCCTGATTATTTTTCCTGCTGTGTTCGTTTTCTTTTTTTTCTTCCAAGGAGGGCTGAGAAGGTCACGAAGGGCGTCAGCGGGGCCTTTAAGAATGTCCCTTCTGAAACGGAGCGAAAACAGAAGGATGCGCTAATGATGCGATCACTCCATCCAACACACAAACACACAGGCCCCTATATAGGAACCTGGGAGACTGCTGTTAGCTTGGACTGTGAGGCCCCTGCGGTAGCCCAAGGGGCCCCCGGGCACATCCAGAGTAAACAGAAGCTCCTTGAGTCCTCATCTCGAGGTTCTTTATCAAACCAGGCCATCGGCCCTTCAAACTACACCGCTTCCCACCACCACCACCACCATCACCACCACCACCAACACCTTGACACAGGAGACAGCAGCTCTGGGCCGCTGAGGGTGGAGAGAAGAGGGGACAAGCTGAGAAAAAGTAATGATGTTTGTGATGAGCTGCAGTGTTGACTCAGGGTTTCTCTCTCTCTCTCTCTCTCTCTCTCCATCCCCTAGACTCTCACCAGCCAGGGTTTCAGACATACACATGCACGCACACACATACACATGCAGACACACACACACACACACACACACACTCTAATGGTGTGGTCTCCTGACGCGAGAAAGACTTTAAGTATGGAAGATATGTTTGACTGTTCTGAACCCACTTTTCACATTGTACACACTTGATGCTCCCTCCACACACACACACACACACACACACACACACACACCAAACCCCACATCAACCAATTAATTCTCCTCTTTCAACATAGTGTGCAGGTCCCTTGAGATTTGCACTATTTGCCTTCTTTCAGTCTATCTGCTTTGTGACAGCCGAGTCATTTTATTGCCACTACCTGCGCCGACAGAGATTATCTCAATTTGATAGCAGACGCATATCTTTTGAGAACTATTGCAGGAACTCAATGCCTGTAAATAGGTCTTAAGAGACAGCCCTAGACTTATGTATTTATTTATTTTCACACTAAATTCACATTTACATAATTCGAGCTCTGACAAATTTCCCTTTCTTGGCGACTGTGCAGAGCTCAGACATATGGGTTCTAGCAAGACAAATGTGAGTTGGCGCCATCTGGAAGCAACTATGCCCTTTAAGCCAAAAGAAAGGCCTCATATTTTATTATTGGGCTACTGCTATGTAGGGCAAGTGGAAAGGCCTTTTCTCGAATAGTATATACCCCACAGCTAGGATTGCAACGCCTTACTCCTTGCGTAACCTGCTCCCTAAAGACAAAGCTTATAGACTAGTGGATGACAGCCATCTCACCTCCGGGCTCGATATCGTTATACTGGGGAGAAGCAGGAGACGGGCCACCGCCAAGGGTGTCCTACAACTCCCAACACCCCATTGGGCTGGGATGAGTTTTTGGAGAACTGCTCATTAGCGATGCTCTAAGTTTGTTTGTGCAGCAGCCAAGCTCACGTTGGGAGGCCACGTCGCTGCTTCAGGATGCTGGGCTAAAGGCCATTCACACCAGCCGCTGCCAAGGATGCTCCTCCCGCGCTTGGCCAGGCAACACATTTATATTTGTTTTCATGCTTTGCTTGCTCTCCAAACCTGACAAAAGGTTGAGCTGCCATAAAAAAAACAACAACAACAGCAACAGTAACGGCGGAAAACCGGAGAGGCAAGTGGACATGCCTGCTGCTTGAAATGCACGGCATACAAATATCACTGGCAATTTGTGGAAAACAATAGCAGCACCGCCTTCCTAGTATGGGACCCCCTCTGTATTCAGGCTCCATCCTTAGGCTGGAGTCTCTTTTTTGTGGAAAGGCAGTAATTGTCTCAAGCCTCTTTCTCCATTTGGTTTCAAAGGAGCCGTTACCCTGTCTGCCTGTATTTCCTGACAACAGTATTCAGATGAGTTCTGCATTGCGGTGTCAGTCATGTTTACTGACCAAAGTCGCAGTGTGAAATCCACCATAATTGCTCTCCTCAACTCCCCTGGCGTCGGCTGGCACACTGTGCCGCTATGCTCCGTCCAGGCAGGAAGTCCGTTGCTGAGAAAGACATTTCCAGAAATAAGTGGAAGTAATGCGTGGGGGGGGGACTTGTTTTGGGTCGTTTATGTGTTCCATTGCTTCTCGGCGGTTTTCAATGTCACAGAAGGAAGCGAGAGCGGCACCGAGCAGCATCCGCATGGCTTGCCATGAATGAAGAACTAATCAGTGCAGCAGCATGGAGCGTGTAAACAGTGGCGCGCAGGACGCCCTGCTCCCGCCTTTTAATCACCTTTAGCATCTCCCAACTCTTGTCCCTCGAAGCAGATAAGACATGAATGAAGCCTATTTGAATGCTATTTTTACCTCCATCCTAGCAGCTTTACGACCGTTATTTTTTCATAATAATCCACTAAATAAACTTTTAATAGCCTGAATCAGCACGAACCGGAGGAACATACGAGATGTTAACAGAAGAATCGGAGGTGACCCATCCATCTCCGTAGACATTGACACGAAGCTGTTTGCCACGCAAATATGTACAATTCAGAGTTACTAACGTAAACTACCGTACAGCCCGACGTGAGCGGTCACTCTCTCATTCACTCACAGCCCAGCAACGTGCAAACGGATGTTCTCTTAAAGTAGCTTGTCCCTGTCACTTCAACAGCAATAAAAAGAAGGACTGAAATATGAACAGAGGATGTATTTGCACCGCTGGATGCAGCTACTCAGGGCACACCATGCTATGGGTTTAGGCTTATGTATCCGACAATGCTCAGCTTTTGGTGTATGCTAGAGAAGAGAAGAGGAGACTTCTGTGAGGACCTGTTTGGTGTAACGCCACTTGAGACACATACAACAGGATAGGACATCTCACTGGACATACAGTAAAGAGGATGTTACAAATGTTGGGGGGTAGATCGGAAACAAGTGGTCTCAATAACTACAGATGTATACCCTGCCCCAATGCAACACAGTTTTCTTTTACAAGACAAAAACAAGAAGGATATTGATGGATACATGCAGGCTATTATACTTTTAAAAGAAGGGAGCGAGTTATATTCTGCTTGTAGTAGGGCTGTCAAATTCATATTCAAAATTTTAATATCAATTTAATTTGGGGGGGGAGGGGGATGTGCAATAAATTGAAACAATGTATGTTTGATTATGAATTTGTATTTGAATTATTTAATACAATTTTATATTTTACATATATTTTCATTTTCATTTTCACTACCCGAGCCGCTGAATTGGCCAATTCGCCGTACGCATGCACAGTATACAACCCATCCACCTCACTTTACGGTACCTGAACACGCACACATTATTATTTTTCACATAGTCGACCCTTGCTTTGTCGTATAGCATTAATTTGGGAAGAAATAATTACGAGTAAATGTAGTAGGCATAATATCACGTAAACGGACAGGAAGATAGAACGCAAGTATGACTCTGGTTAGTCATTTAATGTTTTAATTGTATTTAAAATATTGCTGGGTGTGTACAAATGAATGCAGTAAATAACACACACTCACGGGAGGCTCCTCGATTGTGTGAGGAGGATACTAGATGGTAGAATTGTTAATACCAAAGTTAATACTAGATTACCCGGTACGGTACAGGTGGGGAACTGTGATTGTCCAGGAGTACGAGGACCTTTTTGTCTGGGCTCACCTTTGTTTGCGTAGAACATGTTTGAGGAAGAGCAGAAAGCTGTCATCCTGTATCCAGCCTGATGCATTGCTACTTCCAAGTATCCAGTATCCAGCCATTGACATGTCATCCCATGTTGGTACTGCACAGCCAGCTGGTTGGCACATCTTTTAACCTGTGAACGTATGTTTTTTTTCCATTATCGTGTCTCAATATTTGCCCCACTGCACTATCAATGCTCAGCTCTTAACTCCTGTATCTTCTCTTGCCTCAAGTGGTGACAGTCCATAGTAAAGACCTGCTGCTTTTTTCAGGTATTCTGAGACTTCCTGTAAAAACCATGTTCCCACTGTAGTACTATTGGGCTTTCATTGGACCCCTGCTCCCCCCTCTTTTTTCTGACGTTGACATAGCAGTATTATAGAGTGACATATGCCAAAGAATTTTGCAGTGGATCTGATTGTCTCTCCCTGCTCAACCTGATCCGAAGCTCTTTCCTCAGACACATACCCATGTCTGTATTTCTTTTCAAGAACCTTGGCATTGCTGAAAAGGAAATAATATATATCCTTCACACGTTTGGTTTTTTTTACCAGGGTGAATAGTAGCAACTATCACCAACCCCATTTGTTACTATCTCTATACAGTTGGAACTCCAGAATCTGCTGCTTATCCTGATCGAAGTTTGATCATTCTTGCAATACACAAGATTATAGACCCTTTTTACAGAGGTGTCATCGCAGGACAAACACAGGTGTCGTTCATAACATCAATTATGCGTCTGCTACTTGTATGTACCAGGGCACGGTAGTAGACAACACTACTGAAGAACACACATTGCCCACGGACCCCTCTCGCAGAGCTGTCATAGCAGAGTACCAGCAGCCGCCCCAAACATTAACATTGGGTTGATAGGCAGACCTTAGTGTGTCAAGCCAGCGTGGTCAACGTGTTCTCCTCACTAGTGTAGTCTACTACCCGTTGCCCTGGTACATAAAAGGAGCAGACCCACAATTAGTGTTATGAGCGACACCTGTGTTTGTCCTACGATAGTAGTCCTGCGATGACGCCTCTGTGAAAAGGGTCTATTGAAATGGTTAACAATCATCCCCCGGTCTCCCCTACTAATAGAAGCCATCAAATACTCAATACATTATTTTATTTTTTTAAAGTCACTAAGGCTGGAAACCTTTACGCAATAATTGAAGCTCATTACAGCATAGCATCTTCCCCCCCTACCTGTACACAATGACTGCGTTCTCTGCGTGTGGTGTGTGCTTTGACAGCTCGATGAGGCAGCGGCTGTCGCCGCCGCTGTTTACAGACACAAACGAAGGGAGCTTTTCACATTAGTTCATTGTCGCCACCGCACTGGTGGTGAACAGTAAATACCTACAATGCACGCCTGTGTGGCAGGGACACACACGCAATTTTAAAAGCTGCGTTGTTGTATCTCCTCTCCGGTTCCATTATTCCATTAAAACATGTCTGTTCTATAGAAAATACTTAAATAAAACAAAAAACAAACTATTGCCCGGAAGGGACAGAGCAGGAGGGAAAACGCAGGTTGTCAACACTTTGTATAGACCTTGCCAGAGCTTCTGGAAATAACATGTATTTTTCGCTCGACGTTTGAATTGAATGCTAGGCTGGTTTCATCAGTCAATTTCTCTATAAGGATTTACTGCCATCTATTGGTACTTGAAAACCTGAGGGTGAAATCAATGCTACCACCGGCCATGTTTTTTTTATTTTATGTGTGCAGGCCATCGTTCAGATTTGCACCAGGTTTGACAACTGTCCAATCACTGTCTCTTAGGACAAATCAATGCATTCTAGTTGTGCCCACACTTAAACAATATAATAGTGATCATAAACATGCCCATTAATCTATTGAATGTATGTTCCACATTACCTTAATTGCTAAATGAATGCCAATTCCTCTCAGGATGACATATTTGTAAACTCTTAAATATTTTGAAACACTACAGGATATACTTTTTAATTATGCATGACAGGGTTATTTTTGTTGTGCACCTTAAGGTTTAAATCTGCCCTAATTTGTAGGGGTGGTGTGATGGTGAGGTGGTCACCCAGCACTTATGGCTAAACCCAAGCCCAATATATCATACCAGGGCCCTTGAGCAAAGCAATGGCTTAAGACCGGGAGTTGGGCCCCAGGCGCTGCATTGTGTCTGCCCAGTGCTCCTATGGACGGATACAATCAGAGAGCATCTTCTCAACTGAATGTCCATGGACTGTGTGTAGTAGACCAATATCTGTTCTCTTTAAAGGGGACTGTGTGTGTAGACCAATATCTGTTCTCTTTAAAGGGGACTGTGTGTAGACCAACATCTCTTCCCTCTGAAGACACTTAAAATGCCACACCTCTTCTCATGCAAGGTGCCAAGGCACCTGATACATCTCTAGAGAAATTAACTTCATTATTAGCTCGAGTTAGAAATTCTTCAGGTGATTGCAACACAATCTCTGTGGACATGACAAACTAAGGCTTGTAAAATACCTTCACATAACGTCATATCAAAAAGGTGTTCTTGCTTTTCCATTTGCATGTGTTCTATTCCATTAAGCCAGGTTGGAAGATGTAAAAAGGGTTATATTCACCATTATAACTATATTCACACGTTTGTTCAAGTAAGCAAAAAAAATGCTAGAGAGAATCGCTTCCCATTTGAAGACATACTTCCTTATCAGACGCTTTATTTTGTGGTACAAGTCTACCAGTGAGGAAGTTTTGCTAGGACAGTCACGTTCACCTGCTTAAAAACTTTTTTTTTTTTTTAAAGGCGTCCGTTATCGTCAAGGCCACAGAACTTCTCCAGGTGTGGGCCAGGGTAGCCATATCTATGACAAATGTGATGTCTCCATTTCAAACGAGGACACGGGGTGGGAGGCGGGGGGTGATGGCCGAGTGTGCCCTTTGTATTCATAACATCTCAAATTGGTCCGGGGTGTTTGCATGCTTGATTGAGCTGTAATTACCATTTAAAGTGAGATAGAAAGTGGTGGTTGGAAAGGCTGATTGTTTTGCTGCTCACGTCGCAGAGCTCGCCCTACTGTCTCGGTTACTCAAATAGATTCCGCTGAAGGTGGACAACCTGAGGAAACATTGATGCCCGGAGAGGCTCTGTTGTTGTTGAGAGGCGTCGACTTTTAATGACTCCTGTGATCAGAAACCAATTGGTGTCCAGCTAGAATAATTCGGCCACAATACACCATCAATGAAAACCAGTATTTTCCTTTTTTAATTGAAAAAGTCATATTTTAGGGTAAAAGGAAAAAAAAATATCTAGAAGCTAGAATGTATGTTACAGAAGATGTAAAAAGCTATTTGTTTGTTTTATAAGGGGCATTGCCACTAGCACCTTTGCAGTTATAACTGGAACAGTTCTGTCAAAAGGAATAAAGAAAGGGGCTAAAAATGTGGCCTCAATTTGTTGTCACCGTATTTGCAGAAACATACAATGATGTGAGGAGACATTTTGCCCTTACAGAGGTCCAAGTAGGATGGCAACACTTCTAAGATGGCCTCAAGGCAAATTTAACCTTTTAACATGTGTGATAAGATGGCAATGAAATCAAATCAGAAGAATGGACAACCAAAAACAACCCTGTTTTGATTGGATGGAGGAAACAAAGCCAAAACATAGTAGATGGATGTCTTAACTGAACAAGATGTAAAAGCCCTTACATTAAAGTAGACCACATGATGGTTTTGTAGACAGAGATTCCATAGTTTAAAAAAAAATACATAAAAAAGGAGGGGAGGGTATTTCTGTAACAAAACATTCCATGACTTCCGGTGATGTACAGTACAGAGAGAAAAAAAAGATAAAACCGTTGAAGATGAACGGACTTGTGGTTGGCTTGAGGTCCTTAGTCCTCTGCTTCTTCCTCAGACTCAGACTCTGGAAAACATGATTGTTATCGGTCAATTTCCACAGCACATAATATGCTGTCGGACATTACCACCATCTAATGGCATATGTTCTGCGTCTTATTAATTTCTGGCAGGATATTGCAGCAGCAACAGGGAGAGCCAAAACCTACTCATTTCCACAATCATGAAAAGTGGGCTTGTGAAGAAATGCTTTACCTTCCTCTGCGCTCTTCAACCACTCCACAAACTTCTTCATCTGTTCGAGGAACATGCTCTTTCCTTTGGCCAGGTGAGCTTCGTTGTACCACTTCATGATCGCTTCCTCGTTCAGCACATCCGCTAGAAAAGAATCAAATTTTTTTTTTAACCATCCTTAATAATCTATTCACAACAACGCCAAACACACAGATGCATGTGCAGGTGCCTGAAAAAAAACCAAACACTGCCCAGCAGCTCCGGTGCATCAATCAAGACGAGGATTTGGCTATAATCCTGAGCCATCTGGTTGCAATTCGCTTATTCTCACCGACTTTCTTCGTACTAAATTTACTTTTTGTTTCGTGACAATTACAGAGTATTGCATTGAACGCAATAAAAAAAGGAAGAAGTAAAACCAGTTCCACACCCCGGGCTCTCACCTTTGTAGAGCAGCACCACAATCTTCTGGAAGGTCTTCATGAAGTGGATGTTGTCGTAGCAGTACTCCTGGATCTTCAGCAGCAGAGTGAGCTCAGACAGGCCCTGGGAGGTGAACGCTTTCAGCAGAAGGCTGTATTGCTGAGGGGGAAAAAAAAGGGACACAAAGACCCAAGAAGATGACACAGGAGGTAAAGAAAAGTGTCGCACACTTTCATCTAGCACTGAAACCGAATGAAAGGCACATGAATGGAATGACTGTGAAGTTCTGAACCGCTACTCGAGCCAAAGGCATGAGTTCTATTGTCCCCCTCCGGTGTGGTCATTACATGAAAATGCCGGAGAAAAGGACTCCAAATTAATTCTGAATAGGCTATTGATTTTTCACATCTTTGCAATGCTTTACTCTAATTTGCTGCACTTCAATATACACGCTGGAGGAGACCAGGGAATAGAGAAAAATAGAATTCAGAAACACAAGATGAATTGAAAAACCTAACCAGATTATACAACCGATGCAAGTCCACCCTATGGTTTCCTCGGCTAGGTAGGTTGTCTCTCCTTAACTTGTTTGAGATAGTTTTACATTAGCAGCCAGGCTAAGGTGCATCTTAGCACCTTGAAAAACTCTCCAGCATTCGTTTTCTATGAGTGATCACGTACGGAAGAAGGCAGGATAGGTTTGTCTGGGCCCCTGAGGGTGCAGTTTGAGAACCACCTGTGACCATTGAACAGCGGACATCTTAAGACCATTGAATTGTGTTGGGAGACTGCAGTGAGTAGCACAGGACCCATTGGGAGAAGACAAGCCGTGCTGTATCATGTTGACCTACGTGACTCAATCCTAAATAGGCTATGCCCTCTGTGTACAGGTCTTCTTCACGTTAAATTTAAAATATCCCAACCCTGTATGATGCTTTGTGTCCGAGTTCCCTAACTGGCACATGTCTAGCAGCAAATGTATGTGAGCAAGTCAGATGCTGGCACTCTCCAAACAAGTGGTCAGAGGAGATGCATGCTGAGCAAATCAGTCTCTGGTTCTATTCAGATACAGCATACCAAAAGCAAGGTCTGGCATTGGTTTTGCGCCGGCATGAGGGAGGGAGGGAGAGGGCCTTGAGCAGAACAATCATTAAATAAATAGATAAATAGATAAGAGGCCTCACCTTCAAGTGTCTGATGGCTTGTTCCGTTACAAGCTCCTCTTTTTTGTTCCACTCCACAGAGGTCATTATACAGGACCATAGTAAGCCAATCATGGTCTGCTCAGAGATGCTGCTCTTCTTCATTTCCTCTTTGCTGTACACGATGAGCTGCAGGAGAGCACGCGGTGGCATTGATAATGCAGGCAAAAATAATGTACAATGACGTTAGTTTGTAATGCCACGACGATTAGTCGATTGACGGATAATTACGGTCAGATATTTGAAAAAAAAAAAACCTGGGTGCATTTGTGTTTCAGATTTTTCAACCAATCAAATAAACTCTGCTCTTCAGAAAGAAACAAGCAGATTTAAGACGCCACTTTGGGCTCTGGTAACTTGGGAAATAATGGCAACTTGGGTCGCCATTATTTCACAGTTTATAGACTAAATTATTAATTAGGACAATTATAGATAGGCCAATGATGAACAATACAAAATAGATGGTTAGCTGCAACTCTATTAATTCTTAACAGTTGAGAATAAGAGCTTTGTGAAGAAAACAGACAGCTGTTTTCTATATGGAGCTGATAAGGCTCAGAACAGGTTGGGTGGATTGCAATAACTGGCTTCCACGATTCAACGAGCATGGGAAGAAATAGAGGGCAGAGGACAAGGAAGTAAAAGCAATCAAGTGTTCTGCACAGCGGTCTGATAAGAAGAAAGAAATAAAGAGGAGACCGGAGAACAGGACAAGGCTCACGTCTTTGAGTGGCTCCCCGCGTGACATCAGCTCCTGTAGCTCCTTCTGCAGCTCCTTGCGTGCCCCGATGGACTCCTGGTTCCTGGCGAAGTCCGACAGCTCCTTGAGCCCGGCGTCTGTGAAGTACTTGGAGAAGTGCTCGCAGCTCCGCTTGTTGGCGGGGAACAGCTCCTGAAGACGGCGAGGTGGAAGGTTAAGACTGGCAGTGAACAAGAAGAGGATGGGAGGATTGTCCTAAACAATTACACCTGGCTCAGGATCAGCCACTCCAATTGCTTGTAAATCTATCTGCTGTCTGAGGATTTGACTGACTGACTGACACAAACAAACAAAAACACACACACACACACACACACACACACAGCTCACCATTAGCCTGTTGTCCATGCCGACCTTTCGGAGACTGGCAGCGACAGAGTTGATGTCCCTCTCGTTCAGCCAGGATTTGAAGAGCTTCACGGCGAAGGCTGCAGAAACACCTAGACCGAAGATAAAGAAGAGGGCAGTGAGAAGCGTCTCGGCAGTCCTCAGTCCCAACAATCATGGGTATGTAGAGGCAAAATAGTCACGGAAAAACGCTGATGACAAGTGTTTAGATGAGCCAGAAATGCAGACCTAGAAAGAAAGGCACATTAAATTAACATTAAAATCCTAATTTCTTTCAATGGATAATAGCTATGCTTAAAAAAGGAACGCATTGAAGATAAGCTACATTTACTTCCAACTGTTTGGCGTCTCAAGTGTGTGCGTCAGTAAAAATGTGTTGATGGTTGTGTTGTCATATCGGCTTAAAGTGTAAGTGAACCCCCTGGGTGGCAAAACACACAGTTCTTCTGCATTACGACATTACAGTGACAAAAAGTATAGACTACTCTGTTGAAGATCATACAAAAAATAAACATTAGACAATAGACATTTTGGGTTCACTGCCACTTTAATGTGCAACGGAAATGGCTTCCATCGTTTAAGGACTGAACAATATCCAAGTTAGGTGTTCAACTGCGTTAAAGAAATTAAGGAGGGTACGTATACCCTCCTTAAGAGGAATACAAATTAGAGGGTTCTGTAAATGTCATGTGGAGGCTGTGGGGGGGTTGTTGAACGTGGCAGTAGTACTCAAGGTGGAAGACCCTTAGAAAGCCACAAGGGTATGACAAAGGAAGTAACGAGCAAGCACAAACCACATTACAAAGAATATAAAATGAATACCTAGGCTAGCAACTGAAAATAGAAAAACATATGAATTATAATATTGCTTGTAGATTCCAAGACTTAAAAAGGGAACCATCACACTCGGCTATTATAGAAGTTGGACCATTCATCCAAAATCGGACCAATGCAGAATCCAAATCCAGGACCAATGACGTCAACGGTGCAACCTTTTCACACTTCCTTATATTCCTCTAAAAAAGCGAGTGTGTCTCCCCTCTGAGAAAGGACATGCACAGCACAATTAAAAGGTTTTCTTTTCCTATTTTTAATCTTAAGATAGGCCATCGCTACCATGTAACAAATCAAAGCTGCAAGGTTTTTCTACAGCTAGAAGACTAGTGTCCGTCTAGCAAGCAGCACATAGGCGCTTACCATTGGTTTCCACAGTTATCATTGTTGTCCCCAGAAAACACATTAAAAACAGGTCAGGGGCGTCCTGAGACAAACCCCTGCCCGTTTAAAAAATTTTTTTTTCATAAAACCAATCAACAACTGTGTATACCCAAGATGCTCCGCAGGACTCCCTGAGAGGTTGTGCTTGTGCTTCCTGGAACAGATCAGGCACAAGTGTGCTCGTGCATCATCATTTCCAAAAATATGTAAAAGCAACAACTAGCCTCATGGAAATGTTTGCCGATAACAAATAAAAACTACTACACTCGCACTATTATTTTATAAATAAATCTCAGCTTTGTACTAGACTCAAAAAACACATCACTCCACATCCTCAAAAGGAAAATGTGTATAGAAAAAATGTGTGTTTATATATAAAATGGTTAAAGTTAACATGCATAATATGGATTTTTGCTTTAGTACCAAAAAAAGGAACCAAAGTGTAAGAGAAAGTTACACAATGGCTCTCTTTTGTTCACTGGTAGCACCCTGTAGCATAGGAGCTCTTAAAAATGAACACACACTAAGGATTCCTCTTCCGAAAATTGGCAGAGGACAAAAAAACATAATCACATTGACGTGGCCTTTTATGCATAACACTTCTGGTGAATCTCGCATATGCTGATTTGACCGGTAGGCAGAGACACTGCCTACCTTCTTTGACAAGGTTCTCATTGAAGAGGCTGCTGAGGATGGAGGCGGAGATGTTGCCGTTGGCAAGTAGGATGCCGGTTAGCATGGCCAGCTTGTTGCGCTCAGACTCGGTGAATCCCTTGAGAAACAACAGCAGCTGTGGCAGAAACAACAAAAACATTCATTTTTTTATTCTTTGGGCAGAATGAGTCCCACATTTATCAAAGACATAAAAATGCCTTTGTCAATCCATTAAAAATAAGTTCTCTAATGGATTAGAAGCAGTGCTCTAGGCCTCCATGGTGAGGTTCTACCTTGTTCCGGTTAATTCACAAAACAAGACTAACCTTTTTAATCTCCTCTTCAAACCCTTTCTCCAGGTACTTGTAACGCCTGATAAGCTTGTTGAAGACCTGAAGGACATCAGAAGGAGTGGGTTGGTGAATAAAAAGGTGCAAATCGTGGCATTTATATTAGCGGAATTACATTACCAGTGAGGCGAAGATAAGTAAAAGTGAAATTAAAACGGACGTTCTTGGGTGTCATGAAGCATGTTCACCTGTGCGTACGCCTGCATGGTCTCCAGATCTTCTTGTGCCGTGAAGAGACAGTACTCTGTACGTGTCATATCATCGGCCAAAGTACCACCCGGGGCTAAAAAACATGCATAAATATGAATATAAAATGAAACCAATATCATGAAAAACATTCTAAAATCATCCTCAAATATGTGCCCTTTAAAGTGTAAGTGAAGCTCCTGTTCCAGCTCGAATTCGAACACAATGAGATTTTTTAAGAATGTGTTTTGGGCTGAGAGTTCTAGGAAGGAAGGGGACGTGTTATCCCCATGGTTACGGCTCACAGCAACTATTTTTTTTGCTAGTACATGTAGTTGAGTAGGAGTGTTATAATGAGCAATGATGTATATGAAGTGCACCAAACGCTGTGGCGTTATACCACCAAGTGTCCGAGAAGCTTAAACCCTCTCGGGCACAGCCAACAACATTAACTGCTCCCCAGACGGAGCTCCACACATCCACACACACCGTAGCGGTAGCATGCCTTCTCGGCATCGGTGTCCTTTCTCAGTGAAGTTTTTTCCATTTTTTTCTAAATTACTGTATTATTTTAGTAACAGTGACAAAATGGCATAGACTACTATGTTCAAGATCATAGAAGACAAAATTTGGCGGTTCACTGGCACTTTAAATGTAAAAGCAAAACACACAAACGCAATACTAGGAATAATTACCCAACATTCCACCAGCAACCAGGATGTCGAAGAGGGTCTCGGCATAGCGACGGTAGTCAAGCTTGGCACCAGAGGCGTCGAGGAACTTTGCGACTGCCTCCAAATCAGTGCCAGTTTGATTCAGACCTTGCACGATACTTTCCTGAAACTGGGTAGGGTCAAACCTCTCCTTTTCATCTATTGAAAGGAAGATTCAGTCACGGTGCATGCTACGAGCAGAACAAAGTCCAAACGCTACCAGAACCATGTTTGGTGGTGTAAGAATTAAAAAGTTACATTAGGATAGACCGTAGAGGTAGCCTCATGAGACCATCCAGATATTCAAGTTTGCGTTTCGCAATGAGTATCAGTCTGGTCGTGAGATCAGGATGATCTAGTCATTTAATCTGATTGGCTGAGTTTTTTGAAGAACATAAGGCCACGCCCATATGTGGAAATCAATTGCTACACAAACTGATAGTCATGTGAAACGCAAACTTGATTATCTGGATGGTCTCACAAGGCTACAGGCATCTATACAATAATTAAATCCACAAAAAAAATGAAATTGTGAACCGAAGTCTGTACCCCACTTCTGGGCTAGCCTCTGTTCAGTTTCACCTCACTATGGGGTTATTCATATTAATCTTCAGAATTATTGAGACCAATGTATGCGCAAGTGCTTAGCATTTCGATTGAGTATGAATCTGCAGCATCCCAGCTGTGCTGTCATTTACTGCCAAATTGAATTACCAAAATAAATAATTAACACCTGATATCGTCATTAGCAACAGAGTAGTGCTCAACAGAAGGAGTGGAAGCAATGTCATTAAGGCGCCCTAGGTGATACACAACGTCGGCACTTGACATGGTCTTCGGCTGTTACAGCCCATTCAAGACAAAGTCTGATAAGTGGTGCGTTGTCAGATGACCTTCTGTGCACCGATGTTGAGGACGACACGATCCGAACCGTTTCCATTGGTCACTCTCATCAACTACAGGATCAACGATCATTATCAGTAGTTGTTTTGACTAGTGGCAACTATCATGCCTTGCTCCAAGGCACTACGGCCTACTGCTTTTCTTCCCATTCTGAAACTCAATTTAACTGATGCAGGGAGTGCAGGTGTGTCCATATATCTATGACATACAGCAGTCTCTTGATACGTTGCACCTAATGAATTGACAACTTCAATGTCTGTAGTGTAGTGTTACTTTATATTCTCACCTCTTTTTCTCGTTTTGAAACGCTGGCCTGTAAGCGTAGGCTTCTGCTGGCGTTGAGTACTCATAAAAGACCTTCTGGAAGACAACATCAGACCAAGAAAACATCAGACCAAGAAACGGTGAAGGACACACATGGTTTATGTCACTTCGACCCAAAGGCCTCATGCAGCCCTTTTGGGGGTCGTCATTGTGTGAGCAGCACTTTCTACAACCTAAAAAGTAATGTATACAGCAAACTCAGAACCATGACTCCGTAAAGAGAAAACTAAATGTGTGTTTAGTCTAGACAAATGGCCACATATGTTGGGTATCAGGGAATATTAAGAAGTTGTTGAAAGTGGTTAAGAGCGATTTTAAGAGTTGCCTCTCCACGTCACAGCGAGTCCAGTGGTTTCCTTTAAAAGGCTTCACGAAGATATGAATATATCACTCAAACTAATCAATATTAAACGATATGAGTGATGTTAACATAACACGATAGCATTGAGCTTGCTTGTGAAGGCAAGTGGGCACGACATTCGTTATGTATCCAGCCCCCTCATTTCCTTCCCAAGTGTACCCCTGGATCCTGTTGAAACGCTGTCAGTCGTTTGAGCTAACCGATATATATGTGAAGAAGACTGATCACACACTGTTAGATGTCGATGATTATATTATTGTGATTATAATATATTAAGAAAAGACACCTAGACCACGGTGTGGTGCGGAGCTACACTCCAGCAACTAGACGGGGGCCAAGCCGGGTGTCTAGACAACACCGCCTAATTTATAATTGCATAAAATCGCATTTAACAAAGACCGTGTATTGTGAATACTTGCTGTGGTTACATGATAACAAATGTCAACTTACCTGAATCCTATTTATGTCCAAAAACAGTCGACGAAACACAAATGAATGTGACACAACACAATTGCTAGGACGGACCCAGATCTGGAAGGAAATGGGTGTTCACACTGCGCATGCGTCATGCAACGGCCTTTCACTTCTATAAACACATTAATACAGTTTCACAGCAAGTAGGCCTAGACGTGTATTTATCATTATTTAGAATGTTCATCTTCCATATAATATCATATAATATAATATTATATCATGTGTTTATTTGTATATTAAGATATCGCATTATAATACACACGAAGTTTAGAATACTCCTATTACTTTTGTGTACATTTAATCCTCCATAAATAGATACAAATCGCTCACCATTTTCCCCCATTTATGGAGGGAAAACTGACCCCATGGTCAGTTTGTCAATAACTGAATGTGGTTTAACCCTCCAGTCTTTTAGCTTCCCCCATACACAATGATGTGACCCGCACGGAGCAATCACAATACAGCAAATGTACTAACTTTGTTGCGATCTACAAATATGACACAGGAGGGGGGTGTTGTG
>OMNO01067682.1:0-13987 GCA_900303215.1 Trachyrincus scabrus | reverse complement strand
CACTCTCCTTAGATTGGGAGACGGGCACGCCCACTCCGGAGAGGGTGGGCGCTGGCTCTTCTTTCCAGGTGTTTCAGGATCAAACATTGTACGTTTTTTTAACAAGCAAAAACAAGTCTGTTCGTCAAATGTGCAAATGATTTCTGAGCATTCGCCGTGTCTTATATAGTGGAGTTCACAGAATTCTAGAATTCTACAATTTCTTGTGGAAATTGCCTTATTGTGACTTCATAATGTACAGTGTGTGTGTGTGTGTGTGTGTGTGTGTGTGTGTGTGTGTGTGTGTGTGTGTGTGTGTGTGTGTGTGTGTGCGTGTGCGCGCGCGCGCAGAATATTGGTTATGAATGTATAATGTCCATATAAAATAAATAATTAATAAGAATGTTATTCTCAGGCCTAACTGAGATCGTACAAGTTTTCAGGGTTAGGGTTAGCCCTAACCTTAACCCCTAATTTATTATTAATAATTATATTACATATGATGTATTCATGTATTGCATGTGTTGTTTTTTTGTATTGTTTCTTGTAAAGCCGGTAAAGAAGACAGACAACTTCAATTTAAATATACACAGCATTTATTAATAAAGTACCACTATAAACCCGCATCTTAATATATCACAATATTACAGGACGAATGATACGCCATGAATATATGGCAGCAAGAGATTGTTGGTTTATGAATGTCTAACAGCATAAGAACGTGAATAATAAAGAGCTTCAGTCGCCTGTAACCAATGGGAAAATATTTTCACACACACACACACACACACACACACACACACACACACACACAACAATACATATCCATAACAAAATACATGCCACACTTCTATACTGGTTATTTGGACTATTATGCAAAACACATGTGGTCTCCTCAAGGCTCCGCCTCTACCACCAGGTGACCTCGTTCTGTAAGCCAATACGGTTGAGGGGGTTGGCCATTCACTCCACGAAGAACGTCGTCAACGATGTATTTTTTACAGGATATCATCCATGGATATACAAATAAACCCTCCTAAATGCGACATCTTTAACTGGTTATTCGATGTGAATGATTAACTACGCTACTGTCATTTCCTAGCCGTGTGTTTGTGTGTGTGTTTGTGTGTTGCATGGTGTGATTGTCTGGGGTTTCGGGTGTGCTTCCAGCTAGCTGTGTGAGCTAGCCACCGTACAGTAACGCGTGGAAAGGTGAGTGAACGTAGCGTACATCGCCTTAATCAGTCGTACTTCTAGGCGACAGTGTAAAAAATAAAGGCAAATAAATGTAAGGAACAGCAGGTGCCGTCCGTAATGAAGCACAGCGTGGTCGTGTAGGGCCTCGCTGTGCTAGCTAGCTATTGCTACTAGGTAGCCACCACTAGCTAGCTATTGCTACTAGCTAGTGGTGGCTCATGTTGAGCTGCAGAAGCAAAGTCGAGGGGGCTACAGGAGAAATGATTCTGCTTCTGGAATATACCTTTTTGTTTAATCTCTTTGCTTTAAAGGTGGATGAAATGTCCAATCCGAGATCCCAATCGCCACATTACAGGTGAATACAGTGACGTTATATTTCACTGCACACCCCGTGTATGTATGTGACGAATACACATCTTGAATCTTGAAACCCTCATAACCGTTTTATGAAGTAATCTGTTAATATTCTGTGGAAATACAACAATTAACATATATACAATAACATATAACAAATATTTGTTATATGATTTGTTATAAGTTGAGCTAATGAGGAGTTTATTAAAGTGCCTCCCCACTGTGAAATGTAAAGGTGAGCTGTTATAAGTTGAATTGCTAAGAAGTGTACTCATTTGCCCCCTTGTGATCGCATCCCCCATCCAGAGTAAGCCCCCGGCAGCATGAAGACCCTTCCCGGATGTTTCCGTGGGATGAGCCGGACTTCGATCCCCAGAAGGTAGTCGCCCACCTCGACGGCAGGCCCTACCATAGGGCGCCACGGCCCAGAGAAGATCGCTGGCGATTCTTCAATAAGGAGGACGTCGACGCCCCGGGTTTCCGCGGGAATCTACGCCACCCGTACGCAGACGAGCTGGGCCGTAGGACGCCGCCACACATACCCGACGAGCCAAGCTATGGCGAGCACAGGAGGCTGTCGCCAAATCAGCCCCACCACAGGCACGACGGCCGGGTAAAGGCAGGCCGAGGGCGAGAAGACTTCAGGGACCGCGGTGTCCCCGGGGGTAGGTTCCGTGACTCACCCCAGTGGCTGGCCAGGGAGAGGTCGCTGTCTTCTGGGTCTCATTCACGAGAGCCCCTGGTGGGCTGGAGGAGAGAGGAGCAGGGCAGGAACCAGGAGAGACCCAGAGACCACAGCCCCAGGGCACCTGACAGGCAAGGAAGAGGAGAGGAAAGGAGGGATAAGCGCAGTTCACACCTGGAGAGGCGTAAGGAGGACTCTGATCGGGACAGAAGCCCCATCTCAAGTCAACACAGGAGGGACATGGCGGGCCACGTGCACCCTGGGTAAATGTTTATGTCCATGATTGCGACACTCGCAGAAATATACCAAACAAGAGGACCAAGGTTCAAGGAGTTCCCTTCATTTATTATTTTCCAAAAGAGCAAAATCTCTCGACTGCTCAGTTCTTTGCATGCCTAAAAATCAAGCAAGTACCGATATTTGTAGATGCATGGGTAAATCAGAGTTGCCTTTTTTTTTAGGTATCTGTGTAGTATGTAGCTTACGGCGCTTTCACACCTTTAGTTCGGTAGACTCGGTCTGATTCAGGGGTGAAGTTGATACTTTATTGCATTTTTCATTTGGTTCGGTTAGCGTTCACATTGGACTTTGTCAGGCGAACCAATCATTGTAAACGAATGCCTCGCCATCCAGCGGGTTGATTGTCTATTGGACAGAAAATCAGAGGTAAACTCAACAAAATGCTTTTTGGTTTTCAGACAAAATATATATAGCCTATTGTTGACTAAGCTTCTTGACTTTTATGCGACATCTACCGTGCGACGGAACCCCCTTTCAAACATTCTGTCACTAAATAATTTGCATAATTTATTTAAAAAAAAGCTTTTTTGGTTCGCTTCCCGTAGTTGGTTCAGATCACGTTCTCACCCAAAGCAAACCGAACTGTAGTTCACTTGGAAGCGGACCGAGACCCCCCTGTTTTCAAGTGGCCCAGAGTTCGTTTGTTTGGTCCACACCAGAGTTCAAATGAGCTCACACCACCCCAAACGAACCGGAATCGGTCCAGGGTTCGATTAAAACGGACCAAACACCTCAGGTGTGAAGGCACCCTAAGTGTAAATGTATAGGTATTATTTATTTATCGAAGTTTAAATGAGTAGGTATTTGTCTATATAGGTATGTTAGTTTTATCATAGGTTGATGACTCATGTAAACTGTTAAATATGTAGAATATATCAACTTGAGGACAAAAAATTATCCATAGAATTCTCTTATCCTAAATCCAGTGATGGGTTTGAGGATTTTAGTGAGGTTAACCACTGATCAATCAAATCATTGCTTTCGTTATACAACTGCTAAAGGGTTATTTATTATTTTAACTGGGATTGTAAACAAGTTAGAGTATTGTACATACATTTCATAGTAATTCCTCAATACATTTGTACTTATTTTCCATATATATTCATATGTAATTTACCATCGTTATAGGTAAATATTCCCCAACCACGGGAGGTTGAGTCAGTGCAGTCACTTCTTACAGGTTACTATTGCGATGTCTGTCCACTGTATCACTGTTGAACGATCTCACCTGCTCTTATGTCAACACAGGTACGGGAAAGAGGAGGAGCTTAGGGATCGACCCAGAGATGGGTGCAGAGAGGCGATTGGGGATGTCCGCGGATTGAAACCCCTCGTGGTCGAACACGGTCATGGCATCGCAAACAACCGGGGACCACCGGGGTGTGATATGACAGACGGTGGCCGTCAAGATATGGAGCACCACCGCCAGCCCCAGCAGATGGAGTTCCAGCTGGACCATGATAGGAGTTCAAACAACAGGTCTGAGCCCCGGGAGGAGAGTAGAGAGACACCCTTTCAAGATGGGAGAAGAGACCCAGGCCGTGAATTTAGAAGAGGACCCATGGGGAATAACAAAGCCAATCAACCTGAGAAGTTTCCTCCGCAGGAAGTCCAGGATAACTTCAGAGGCAGGATGGACGTTGGCAGAAGGGGCGCTAATCATGATGGAAAGTTGGCAGGTAGCCCAATGCGAAACCCCCCACGCTCACAGAAATTCCCCCACAGACGGCAAGACATTCCCCAGGAACACCAAGACTTTCCCCAGGGACGTCAAGAATTGGACCAGGAACACCAAGAGTTCCCCAGGGAGGGACGTCAAGAGTTCTCCAGGGAGGGACGTCAAGAGTTCCCCAGGGAGGGACGTCAAGAGTTCCCCAGGGAGGGACGTCAAGAGTTCCCCAGGGAGGGACGTCACGAGTTCCCCAGGGAGGGACGTCACGAGTTCCCCAGGGAGGGACGTCACGAGTTCCCCAGGGAGGGAAGGGGACAGCAACAGTTTCCCCCGGACCACAAAGAGTTTAACCAGGGACGCCAAGGACAAGCATACCGGGAACAAAGGCAGGACGATTGTCAAGTAGAGCCCAGACAGGACGGCCCTGGGTGGGGAAAAGATTCGAAACCCCACATGGGGAGAAGCACCATGTCTGGTAAAATGTCTAGACTCCTGGACCCGGTTATGCCCAGTCAGCGGGAACACAGATGGAAGAATCAGCAGGAATCCAGTGAGGTGATGGTGGTATCAGAGGAGACCCTGACCATAAAAGTGGACATGAACCGTCCCATGAGCAAAAACAGGTATAGTATTCTCAGACATAAAGGGTGAAGGGTGAAAGTTCATGTTTTTTTCCACAATAACTATTTAAAAACGTCCAGGAAGATGGAATAGAGTAACAGCCAGCAAAGCCGATTGAATGAATTTAGTGGAGGAAGGTGCAAACTTGTGAAGACATATGGAGAGAGCCACTTGCCGCAACTATGTGTTGGGCTGCTCAATGACACCAGCAACAATTTAAAAAATGCACTGATCCTTAAGGCTCCCTCAATGCCTGAAGACACAACTACACCTGAAAAGAAACTGCTGTATTCTGCAATAACTCAAGACACGTGCACTCAAGAATGGAGGACATGCATTCAACTGGGAACTATTCAAGGTCCGTAAAATAAAAAGGATCGTGTCAACTGGAGAGCATTATTTAAACTTTCTCATTGGTCATTTGGCGACAGAAAATGGCAAAGCCTGAAAAGGATGAATATCTGGGTTTGTCTCAAATTTGAGGTGCATTGGAACATGTTGAAACATGATGAAAACATCCATGGAGTGGATTAACACTGAGTCCATTGACCATCATCGATCTCATTAGCAAGGACTTGTTTATTATGAAGATGACCGAATCCCTCCATAATCAAATGGAAGCATTCGGTCGGTGAAGTTGCATAATTGCCACATCACAACGGCAACGGTTCACCAGAGCTGAATGGATCAATAGTAAGCTCTAAGAATAAATATTGTGGTGTAGAATGTCCCACTGCAGAATGGTGTGTGGATATTAAGCTTTACACGGAGGCATTTGTATAACGTGAGGACTATATTCACGATAAACCTGTTAGAAAACTTAAATGATACCCCGCTAAGGAGGATGGCAGCGCGTCTAGCACAACGCAAACTGAAACAAGCAAGGTTTTTACAGAAAAGGAACTACAACCATTGTGCTTCCTCCCCCAAATGTATTTTAAGAAACTCAAGAGAAACCAAAAGTAACTTGTGACCACGCCGGAAGAGGATTTGCTGTCACATCTTCTGTACAGGTGCATGCAGATGGAAGGCTTTGGGCATCATCACATGAAATATATGCAATTCTTTACACTGATTGGTCGTTCAACAGCCAACAAGAATACACCCACCAGACACCAGTGACTTATTGGAATTCTTTTTTTTAAACTTGTTTTGTTTTTAAATGTCAGCATTGACCTCACTATTATGCGTTGTGGAGATTTGATATTTGAAAATAGAAGAGTTGGTGGATCAACAGCAGCAAACGATAAGATTGAGATGACGGTATTTAATGAAGATAATTTGGAAACAAATTAAGCAAGGCGTAATGGGAAGAAGACCAGGTCTGCTGGACTAAGAACATTATTACATATGAACTTCCGTATTATCCAGTGTTCTTATCCGGTTCAGACATTTTGTGTGTTGTGTCTGAAGAATGTTTCCCGACAGTGGAGTGATCATATATTGGAGAAAAAAGATGTGGCAAACCTCCCAACATTTTCAACACAACTAAAGAGAGACTAATTTAACCATCCGAATTGTGCATAATACATGGATTGTATTGTCCATGTATGACTGAGCAGAAGGACCAATACCAATACCTACATCACGGCCATGGGAATCTGAAAGGGATGAAAGTGTGAAAACAAATACTTCATTCAACAATTCATTGTCAATTTTTTTTGCCCATTCCGCCAAGGTTCTCACAGCTTTGTTTACATTACAATAAAAGACAACATCTAGCCTACACCGCTTGACAAATATAAACTACAACCAACCCAACAGTTGCAACAACAATATCTTTTTGTGTGGGGGTGGTGAATTCCATCATCCTTCTCGATTGAAACTCAGAACTTTGGTCTTGGCTAATTTTGCCGCCCTCTATTGGAAGGACACGAGTGTGCTCACCAAACAGGAGTTACATCACTTCCCCTTCAGATGATTTGAGCCCCCTCTCATTATAATGGACCAGAGGAACCTTTTGTGGGAAGCAATTAAACATCACAGCTTAACACACCATGGTGGAGGCCAAGGCTTCATCTGGAACACCTCTGGTGGACTGCAGATGGAGAGTTACACTCAAATAATCCAAAGACCACGGGGGCACCGGAGAACCACAGTGTGTAAAAGACATGAAGCCAAATGGCTCTGGTGGTGATGATTTGATCTGTCTGTTGATTTAATGTCTGGGAAGAGGAAAAGAACGATGAACATGAGGAAGGCTGGATGATTTGGTAAAAGATGGAGAGCAGCAAGAAAAAGTGTGAACTTTCACTCCCACCCGTACTAAATGCAGATCACTTCCTGTCTCTTTCTAAACCCTTTACCATAAATACACACACAAAGAAAGCATAGAACCGTGATTTGATTGAATTTGGCATGCTGTTAGTTTCTGTTCTGTATGACGCACGTCACATTTCGAGGATATGAAGTAGAGTGTAGTTGTTGTCACTCGGTGCCTCCAAACCGTGCCTCCCAGGGTAAGTTTGTTTGGTAAGGTAAAGACATTTATTTCATTGCTGGTATTTGACGTTAAAGTTGAGTAGCACTATTTTAATAATTGTTACTGTTAAATTGTACTGCCTGTGGCACTATTCCGCCTGGCTTGCATGACATGACGGTAATAGTCACAAAAACACACTACAATGGTAATTTTAGGGTTGTCTAATTGACAGCTGTTTTTAGCAGTGGTTTAATGGTACAGTGAACTCATTGAGATTGAACTTTCATTTAGGCCACTCTGCCGTCTTTACTCTTCTTTCTATAGAAGCCACTTCTGTCCCCTCTGTTGACTCCTTTCTCTCTCTCTCCTCCACAGCGCTCTGTGCTACTCGTCTGACAGACAGCTGTCTCTGGACCTAGTCAACGTCGGCCGCCAGCGGCTCGACTTCCTGCCCATGATGGAACATTCCGGAACCTACAGGGAGAACACGATGCGCTCGGGAACGTTCGCCCAGGAAGTCATCACGTTGGTGCACCAGGTCAAAGGTCAGCCCGGTGGGAACGGACCGCTTTGAAAACTTTTTAACTTGCGTTAAAACGCTCACTCGCCCGGTTTCCCTTTGCGTATTACAGAGCAGTATTTCAGAGGCAACAAGATCTCGCTGAGCGAGCGGTTTTCCGCGCCCCAAGATGGCGGCCTCCGCAAAGCGCTGGAGGACGAGGTGGTGGCGGAGGACCAGCGGCCCACGTTGAACAAGTAGGTCTGGTTGTTGTCCAACATAAGCATGGTTTTAAAGGGAGCCAAGTGATGTCATCAACTTGAGTGTATTTGTCCACTATCTCCTGAAAAATATTTCCAGAATTTCTTCGATTTAGTTATTTATCAGACATTTTTATCCAAAGCGACTTACAGCGAATTTTAAGTGAAATGACTGAGCAGGTAGTGCTGAAGCGTCTTGCTAAAGGTTGCCTACTTAACTATCCCTAGAAGGAGGGATCCCCCACTCTTGTGTTCCTTCTCAGGGTTTCTTCCTTGATAATTAAGGGAGTTTGTCCTTGCTAGGCTTAGGGCCTGTCATAAATATATGGCCCGTAAAGCCCTGTGAGACTGTAACTGCGATTAAGGGCTTTACAAATACAGACAGACTTGACTTGACTACCGGTCGACTGCAGACACTGGAGTTGGAACCCAGGACCTTTCGGTTGGGGAGTCAAACACTCCTCACCACGAGGCTGTCCTGTTGTTGTTTTTTTTAACTACCCCTAGAAGTTTTCGTTGACGACTTGTAAACAATGGCGTGTCTCTGGTGAATGATACTGTGTGTCGCCATGCGCTACTAATCTCAACTTCTTGTGCCCAGGCGCTTCACGATGACTATGAACACGTTGCCTCTCCCCCAGCCTGTGTTTGCCGTGCAGGTATGACCCTCTCCTCTCTGCTAAAAGCTTGATCATCGTGTGCTTCCTCGATGTTTTACACTCCGTACATATTTATTCTTTAGTTATTTAGCTTTTATCCATAGCAACTCGAGTATGCATATAGGGGGCACTATCCCCTGGGGTTCGAACCTACAACCTTTTTGGTAGGGAGTGAAACACCCTGAACGCTCTATTTGGTATTCACTGAGCGTCCGCACACCTGCCATTTCACAAGACAAAAGTGATTTATTGCCATTGTTTACAGTCGTGGAAGGCGCTCGCACGGCAGAATCGCTACGAGGAAGTCATTCTGACAAATTCTATTGGTAACAGAGGTTTTGGTGGAGCCAGGAGAGGCCGCGACGATGGTTTGATCACCCAGACCGGCATTGTCCTTTTTAAACGACAAAAGTGGTGGACAGATGTATCAGTAAACGGCTAAATTGTAGAGGAATATTGAATGGAATATTGAATGGAATATTGAATGGCATACATGAGCCAGCAGTGCAGATCCATTCCTGAGTGGTTAGGATGCTAGTGCCTGTTTGAATGTGTTCCTGCAGCCGGAGCCACTGGAGCCCATGAGAGACCCAGACGACCTGAGGAACAACCTGGAGCGTCGGCGGCAGGAGAGGACCGAAGGGGTGAAGATCACCATCACCGGGGGCGGCCAGTCACGCGGCGCCCCGGGCCCCGGGAGGTAACGGCAGCACAGCGATAATAAGCAAGCGATAATATAGCAATTGGAGAGCAATTTTTTCGTGGCCGATTTTCTTTCTATCTAAGAACTATAATTGCGACAGCATACACAAACATATTTGCAACTTTTCTTAAATGGAAAATTACAGGAGAGCTTTTTTTGTGCAAATAAAATCCAAAAGAAAATGAATTGCGTATTATTATTCTTCTCTCAACACCTGAGACTACAATCGGATGTTCTTCCCTTCATTTCCAGTGAGCCGGCGGCCACGTTCGGCGAGTACGACGGCTTTGGGGCACAGGAAGGAGACGGGGGTTTCCCCAGCTGGCCTGAGAGACTGTCCAATAAGCCTCAGGGCCCCAGAAACCTCACGGTGAGGGTTTTCTCTGAAGAGAAGAACGACATCCAGAGAGATGTCTTTCTAACTTTCTAACGTCGTATTAGCATTAGCAACCGTCGAGTAATCTTGACGCTGACCGTAGCGCTGCAGTTCTCCTTTGGTGGGGTCATTTTGAAAGCAAGATCTCTCTTCTCCTCCGCTAGTTTCAGACGAGTGGTGGGGCTCCCCGGAGACAGAACGGCGGTCCCCGGGGCCGGAGCGGTCACTTCGGCAACCGCCTTGGGCCGCCCCCCCAGCGATAGGAACCATGGCAACCGCGAAGCAGGTAAGCAAGGGCTGTCTTTTTCGCCCGTCAACATGTCCGCCCGCGTAGTTCTCTATGGACCACTACTATCAAGAATTACGTTTTTGTACGTCACTCATACGTCTTCCTCTTGTATCAACATTTCCCTTCTCTTGCTTCCCTCTCTCCCTCTCTCTCCCCCTCTTCCTCCCCCTCCTCCTTTAGGTGCCCGTTTCAGACAGGAAAAGGGCCAGCTTGGTCCTTTGTAAATGCTGCAAGGTTGGTTGAAATGAGCACACAGAAACTCATTTTTAAAAGCCCACCGGTGGAGATGGAGCGTTTGTTTGTCTGGCTTCAGTGGGCAGTACGTTTCCTGTGGTGAACATTGTAATGATCGCACAATATTGTGAAGACTCCCTGAGAACATAAAGATGGCGTCCAGGTAAAAGCGTGCGTAGGTAATGTAGGATGTTAATCTGCGGGGCCTCTTTTTAAGTATGAAGACGGAAGATTTGGTGATCCAACTTTCTAATGAACTGTGATGCATACTTTTTACTGCTTTTCTCATTCTGCACTTCTCATTTCTGCTTGTGTTTTTCCCTTGGCGTCCTCTTTCGTTAGTTTCTTACGTAGTGGCCCTGTCGTATTTGGCTCCGGACACATCCAAATATACGTGTGCTGTATGCTTATGATCACATTTCAGTTGAATACAATCGCCCGGCCACTCTGCTTTTGTGTGTGCTCCTAATTGCTCGATGATTTAAGTTGTTTCGTATGAGAAATTACTATATATGTTATCTTTGTTAATTTACCAGCCGTTCGGATCAGGACAAATGTGATGCTCTCTTTTCGTTTATCATGATTTCTTCTTCACTGATCAAGCGCTCTGCTGATGAACTGTCTCAGTGTATCAATAAAACATTTCTTTTGTTTAAGAAAATGCAACACAGCTGTTGTTTTGTTGCGTAGCTAGACGGACATGCAAGTAGCAACATGAAACGAGCCTCCTGTGAAGGTGCCAAGTAACAATTCTAAATTAATTACATTAATGAAAGTTGTATTTTGATTTGTAATCACATTGTTTTTAACCAAAAAATGCTTTTTCAAGTTTATTTTTGTATGAAATACATGTTTTAAAAGCAACATTTCATTCTGATTATACAACCAGATCACGGTCAACAACTTTTATTTTGCTGCTCATTTGCCCAATATACACAAAGTTAATGAAAACTTCCCTCCATTGAACATTCTTACTTTCACAAAATATTTTAGTATCAGTGATTGGTCAGAACACCCCATTTAGAGACAGAAGGTATATGAAGAGTTAACAGCATTGGAGTCTAATAATGTTCTGTCTTACTCATTCAGCTAGAACCTAAGTTGGATCATGATTCATGTGAAAAAGTTTATATAAATATAATTGCCATTTTAACACAAAATACACATATTTTCAGCTTATTGAAAATGGCTGGAGAGAAAACTCTCAGCAAACACCATGTCAGTCGTCCCAGTTGTGTTTCTGTTCAGCGGATACAAGAGAGGAAGTTGAAACCTGGCATTAAGGCAGTGACTGAGAAGGTAGCTGTATTTCAACTTGACTTTCCAACTGCATTACAAAAAAACGAGAAAAAAATACATTACCTAAAAGTAAAGTAACTTCAGGTCTCAGAAATAATGTGATTTTTGAAAGAGGCCTCCACATTCAGAACTTCTGAGCCGATTCATGTGTGTTTGGTACTGCGGTGTATCAATAGATCTTCGTATCGTGACTTTCTACGAAGCAGAATGCTGCGTTGTGTTCTGTCCTTGATCAACTCGGTATTATTGCGGGTGAATAGCTTTTCCTCAGACACCCAGACAGACAAGGAGATAAAAAAAAAAAGGTTCACCGTGATATATCAGCCAGGTAGCTTATCTTGGCCAACCTCAGTGAGACCCGACCTGTAGGCGGGTTGGGTTAGTTTCCCAAACTAACCGTCTCAACCCTCGTCCCACCTGTCCACCCAGACAGTCCTTTTAATGTACTGTGCACGTTTAGCTTCTAAACACTCCACTGTGGTTCTGTACAGTACAGTACAGTACAGCCCGTGGTGGTTGTGCCAGCGTGCTGGAGGGAAACAGGCATCCGAAAGGTGTCAGAGGTCAGAGGTGAGAGTCGCAGGGGAGGGGTCGAAACGCCACGTCCATGTTTTCCTCCATGATGATGTCATAGCGACACATGACGGGCCTGGGAGAGAAACAGGAAGACGGGTGAGTGGAGTTAAATGAAAGGAAGTAATTTGAAGTGTGTGTCAGTTTGAGATGGTCAGACCTAATAGAGACATAGTATAAATTACAATTGCAATTTGGACCTCACCTCTCTGGGCGATCCAGGGGGGTGAGTCGTATGCGCAGGAGTCGGATCTTGTAGCGTGGGCCCATCACGTTGCCGATGCTGATGCGCACGGAGACCTTCTGGACGGGGTGCACGTCCTGGTCGAACTGAGCCAGCAGCCGCGTGGCCGTGTACTGCTCGAAGCGGATCAGCTTGCTGGGACGTGAGGAGGAGAGGTGTGTTACGGTAGGGAGATAGGGGGACGGCTCACCATGAAGCCTTTCTGAGTTCAGAGTTAAAGAAATACAAAAATAAAGTCCTAAAGAGTTTAAAAGATAAAGTCCCCCCTAACTCTTTGGTGACAATCTCTTGTTACATCACCAACATGATTGGTGTTAGCAGAAGGTCAGCAGAAAACGGGTCAAAGGTCACATTGGTTGAGAGGTAAGAGCTGCGACCATTGACGCATATTACTAATAAACCCTTAGACTGGGTTAGGGGACCCATGTCAGGCAAGCCCTTCCTTTTAATGTCCTTTTTGCTCCTGAAACGTTGTAAACGTTTTCCAATTTAAATTGTGATTAATTTTGCGACTATTGGGCATGCATACATATTCAGAAGTCTGTCAAATTAGCAAACCTTGAACAAATCCATAATTAAAATGTATTCAATTGCATGAGCGCCAACTAAATGTATATAGTTATAGTGCGCGTGTCCGTGCATGCGACTCACTGGTCGACGCGCGTCTCTGTGAAGTTCCTGCCGTTGTACAGTCTGACGTAGACCACGCCCCAGCGAAGGTACTGATTCCATGTCACCATGTCCACCCTGTAGCTCGCCTCTGCCACACACAGGACACACGCGGCATTACACCCACACTGCCCATCCTCATCCGACACAACCTCTACACATAACACCTGATTGTGAATCACAGGATCTTCAGAATCGCTAGGACAAACACAGGTGTCACACAGTCACTTGATTCATTGCAGCTGTGATGTCTTCATATCGTGATCATGTCGTGTCTCTCTCGATTAAGGTACTTCATAGTTATTTATCAACTAATATCAGGAGGGGTGTCTAAGCGGAACTCACTCCGGTAGGGCAGTGTAGCCGTGGTGCTGAAGAAGGCCTTGGTCTGACCCAATTGCAGCAGCGTATCCTTCCACCTGCTGATGTCATATCCTGCAGCAGAGGGACACAGGCAGCATGGTGAGCCTTTGTAACATCCAGAGGAAGTTGGTAGCGGTTGGTCACCATAGTAATAAATAAAGGAGAGGGAGGAGTCTCAATTAACACCGCCCCTCTCCGTTCACTTAAAATGGGTTCAAAATGTTCAGAGAGAAGGCTCTTTATGGATATTTCCATGGGCCCAAATTTCCTCATGCACACAATTGTTGATATGCGTGTGTGGAGTGTGTGTGTGTGGTTGGTGGCTGGTTGAAGCAGCCTCACCTGGCCCGAGTCAGGCTGATTAGACTCTGGGGCTGCTGGGTTGAGGCTGCACACCTGTGGTGCATCAGAGTATTCGAGGCCCACAGGTTAAACCATCCACCAACCACACACACACACTCAGGGAGGAGAGGGCTGGGACATGTCAGCACGTACCACATGCCCTGCATGTTCAAACCATCCACCAACCACACACACACTCCACAGCAAATGTTTTGTTCATGTATAAATGGTGTACAAAAAAAGTGCC
>OMNO01067677.1:0-15342 GCA_900303215.1 Trachyrincus scabrus | reverse complement strand
TTTTTGTTTTGTGCTTAGCGATGCCATAATTAGGTACTGTTGTTCATCTCTTCCCAGAAGGAGGAAGGGAAGGTACAAGGCCAGCTGAACCACACAGACTCCAGCCAGTACATCGGAGACCTCAAAGACCAGATCGCAGAGCTCAAACATGAGGTGAGCACAGGGGCCCGACCACCAGAGTAACTCTCCGGAGACACAAACATGCCATTGTTGTCGTGTTCCAAGCGATGATTGCGTTCAATCGCCTTTTTCGCCTCGCGAAAATGTATTACAAATGTACTACAAATGTATTACCACAAAATGCCATCGTATTTTGTGATTTCACCAAAAATCTACATATTTTGCGAAATCCACAAACGTTTTTTGTCCATCAGATCAGGTTGGATAAGTGTTAACTACACCTATAGACTTCCTGCGGTGTGGTTCTCGGTTCATCCTATGCAGGAGATAGCAGAGACGGTTCAGAAGGTGATAGAGGTCACATGTTATCAGTCATGATGATTTAAGTGTTTGTGGTGAGGACACGTCAGGGGTGAAAAAAATGTGAAGGATGTGGATTTTTTTTTTTTTCTTTTTTAACCAACTTTTTTTGAAACACACACACACAAACTCTCTATACTGGAAATGTTGACTACTGTAATCTAAGTCAAAGTTTGCTGTGTGTAACTTGTATTTGATGGTGAAAGACAAATCTTTTGATTAGATAACACTATTAATCCCCGAAGGAAAATTCAGCAGCCATAGTGGACAGAACAGTGCAGATAAAGACAAAATAAGATCAAATACATACAGATACGATCTCTGCTATCTGATCACACTACTCTTACCCAGAGTAGTCTGGTGTAGGCGTCTCTAAACTTTCCATCTGAATAACTCTTTCCATACATGTCTGGCATGGCAGGCTCCTCCAGGTAAGCTGTTGCCTGGTTACAAGTTACCATGAATCCCCCCTCCCCAGGTTAAAACCCCCATCTGTTTAAACCTGAGTCCCTCCTCTGGTACTTGAATGAGAATGGTGCCATGTCTCTGCATGGACATTACATTATCATACCCTCTCATATCTGGATGAGGTACTAGTGGCTCCTCTCCACTAGTATCTACTGCCTGTCCAGACTCATCATGTTTTTTTTATGGGGAGTGTGCATCCACAACCAAAGTCATTCATGAAAGACATTTCCGGCACAATAAAAGGATGTTTTCTGTAATTGTTATGTTAATGTTTATGTCTAATATCTAATACAGCTCAGAGCTTACTGTCGGATAGTATTTTACTGGTAACCAATGACGCAAGAATCAAACCACGGGGAGCGCACCAAACATGGCTATCGCATGCGACGGTCATACCTTGTTCAAAGCACCAAATGTAACTAATCAGAAACAGCAGCTGTTCCACCAGAAATGGTGGCAGAAGACTGTATAGTTTAGTGACAGTTTATAGTTGATGCTTGTCAATTGGGAAAGGTCTAGTGGATCCCTAGCTGTGAACTATTGAGTGTATTGTTTGCAGTGTGCTGTATAAATAAAGTAATGTAATGGTGTCGTAACGATGTCGTACTGCCCGTGCAGATCTGCTGTTTAAAAGGCCAGCGGAGCTTGGCCGGCCCGGCCTCTTTTGACGGCATCCACATCGTCAATCACTACACCGGCGGCAGTGGTGCTGGCGAGTCCTACCACTCTTCGGACGAGGACAGCGCCAAGGGGGTCATCTTGGCGGGCGGCCACCTGAGGGGTGTCGTCGGCGGTCGGATCCGGCTGCACCCCAACCTGGACGACACGGACAGCGAGGGAGAGGACGACGGAGAGACTCTTCGCCTCTCGCTGCCCTCCAGTGCTCCCCACAAGTCCACCACCGTCTGACCCCCTCTGATTGGCTGCTACAGCCCTGCGTCCACCTTCCCCTGGAGGAGGAGGAGGAGGAGGAGGAGGAGGAGGGGGAGTTCCCACCTCGGAGGTTTTCAACATGGAATGAATGTGTCAACATTTCATATTGTGAGCGGTTTTTTTTCCTGTTTTTTTAACACCTGGCTGGGTGGCGGAGACACAGTCAATGGGAACCATGTTTAGATCAACTAACTGCCCTCTGCAGGCTCACATGACCGCTGCAGCTGGATGTATCAGGGTTTGGGGGAGCAGCAAAGGACAAGCACTCTACCCAAACCCACACACCCCCTTGTGCCTGTGCAATGTGTAAATAATTAACACTTTATGACACTTCACCGGCTTTTATTTTGAAATGTTTTTTAAAAAACACAGAATTAAATCAGCGCTATTATTAAAATATCACGTGCAGTTCTATGATTGAGGCCTTTGTACAAAACCACACGCTTTCCACTAGACTTGGTCTACCAGGAGGTGAGGGCAATCGCGTATGCTTGTATATCTTTGTACATATGTATATGTTTGTTTTGGACTTCATTCAAACTTGAAAGTATGTATCTAACATGTAGAATGTATTGACAGATCAGATGAAAGGGAATTTGAACTCTATACATTGCAATCACACACCCCCCCCTACTTTTGCCACATGAATTCCAGCACTGTCTAAAGATTAGTGGAGTCAATGGGAAGTGGATTGATTCTCCCATCATTGAAACATGTCAGAGCATGTTACTAATTAAAGAATAACTCCTACTGCAGTCATAGATAAGAGGCTGGTTTTGAAGTGCTGTTACTGTTTGATTGAAAGCATTATGTCCAGTATCGAATGACGACAGGTCAGGTTAACACAAACGCTGTTGCTATTCATGTTTGAATTCAAGGGAACGTTTATAGGGAAATAATAACACATGATGACACTTATTAAACAATCTATGATTATTCAATTAAATTGGATGTTTTCGCAACTTTTTTGACCATTTTGTTTTGTGGGTATATCATTGCCTATCGACCCCATAGACATGAAGATACCAATCCAGTAAACGCTAAGCCACTCAATGAGGACTGAAAAGAGACCGATTCTTTCGACGGAAAGCGCAACTCATCAATTGCCAATGATTTCCCCTGTGCAATAAAGACCAGTATTGTATGTGGGGTTATTAATGTACCTTTGTAGAATCGTGTGGGGTTTGTTAAGGAGGCAATTGTTGAATTGTGCGTTAAGGACAAACATTAACACTCTTAAACCAGACTGCACACTCTTAAACCAGACTGCACACTCTGCACGGTGAGATTGCTGTGTGTGAGGAATTCACAATAAAATGTTCGATAAATGTTTTGCCTCATTTTTATACTGGTATTGCCATTGGACTATGAAATCCAATGGCAGGGCATGATGCCTGCATTTAATCAATCTTTATCTTATCAAATTGACAAAATGGTCACCATAATAGAACCATCCAATGTCATGATCCCATGTATTAATATACTGTTCAGCAGTTGATGTTATAACAAACTACATTTTTGTAGTAGTAGTTGTATTTAGCATTTCAATTCATAAGGCAGCCTATTGCTATCCTATTTCGCAGCAATAGGCTGCCTTATGACGTTGAAACTGAGATGACCTGATCTCTGCGGGTCTATTATTTGATTCACCCGTTATGTCGAGTCTTGAACTCAAAAGGGCGTCTGTTTTCTGTACACCCCCTCCTCTAAAATTATGGCTACTGAGATTGTCGTGTTCAGGAAGTTCGTTTTTGTATAAAGAGCCGATTCTCACTTTCTTATTTTTTTTGGCCGACTTCGGGCAATTGGATCATTACCAGGTTTGTTACATTGAATGTCTGTTGTTAGTATGGCATAGTAACTTTAAAGGCTGATATACGCTGCGTCGTTGCCTATTTTGAAATGTGTTCCTTCAAATATATTTACCCATTCGAGCACCTAAAAATAACCTAATTAAATGCAGTATTACGGTATTTATTTATCCATACCTATTTAATTATCGTTGTATTATAGGCGCGCATATTTAGGTGCTGCAATTAACGTAAGACTATATTTTAAGTGTAGCCTGCGCACAAATCCGCGCGCAATTATTTTATTACGTCTAACTTGCGCTGCTGGTACTTAACCTATACCTAATTGTTACGACACGAAAGACACTTTGAATAGACTAAACTGAGTTTTTAGAATAAAGAAAAAAAACTGCCTGTATTTTTTTTTTCTAGCTTTCGAAAAAAAAATAAAGACATCTTGTGAAACATCCAGACCCTTTAGTCTTTAACGAGTGTTGCATGTGGACGATAAACTGTCGCACAACGTTCGGCAGCATCGTGGTGCAGCGGACGGAATCCGGCACGATAGTGTGAATGATAGTTTATCGGTAGTCCACATGGCCCAGCACGCAGCGGTGATGTGGTAACGACGCGAGGCTTTGATTTCCTGCCTCACTGGGAGATAAAGACCGACTCTAACTTTAGGCGCCTCAACTTAAAATGAACATCGAGATATGATGACATATGATAATATATGATACGAAAAAACATGTTTTACTTTGCGTCGCAGCCAAGTGAATGACCCACGTTGTAATTGAACCGTCCCGTGGTTTTATGCGTAAAAGGATAAAGGGGTGTCCATCATCTCTGTTTATATTAGGCGTATTGGTTGCCTGGTATAGAGACAGAGAGGCTATAGGCTATAGGCCTACAAAGCTCCGTTAGTAACGGCAAGTGAATTAGACATAGGACTACATAGATAGACCAGCAGCCCATGGCTTCTATTTATTCAATATGCTTGGCGCATGTTTGGAAGTGCTTTTCGACTTTTTTGTCATAAATGCCTTATTAATATGTATAACTTCTCTAAACCCTTCAAATAGCTGTGTATTGGAGGAGGGCTATGACTAAAACACATCCAGACAGGCGCCGGTTAGCTTCGCGTTCCTCCCCGCATTTCCCGTGTCTCCAGATTGGGTAACGGTGTGATAACGCGGCGTATCACTTATCCTGGTTGCCAGGGGGCCCGACTCCCCGTGCAGACATGCAGCGCTGCCCCCTCCACACGCTCTTACGACCATTTCTCCACGGGATGAACCAATGACAAGCCGGAGGCGGTCTGTGCTCTGAAACTCCAGAGGCACCTGTCCGCCTAATAACACCTGGTCGGCGATGCACACTGTCTTGCGCATGCTCTGTTTGCGGTGCAATCTTTTAAAGCAATTGAAACCACACGGTCAAACCAGAGGAGTTGCAATCTTTTCAGACAACGCAGCGTCGTTCCAGTGGAGCCCCTGATTGCCGGATTATCACAGATTTTTTTTCCTAGTAGGCCTTCTGTAGAAGGAAAATGCCGCGATCTTTCCTGGTGAAGAGCAAACGGGCCCACAGCTACCACCAGCCCCGGACCGTGGAGGAGGACTACAGACTGGATACAATACTGGCGCACATATGTTCAGGTAATCACGCACTTCTCTAGTACCTATTTTTATAGGCTTACAGTAGATTGTAAATTATATTATGTGGCCTATTTAAACTAATAGAGAAGCCCTAATTATTTACATGAGACCATAAAATGATCACAATGATTTAAACACAAGTTTTGTTATAGGCCTAGCATAGGCTAAATTATTATTCAATTAGCCTTTTATAGTTTTAAGATGTTATTATTTTTACTATACTACTATTAGGCCTATAGGCCTACTATTAACAATTGTTCGACTGTAATTAATTATTAACAATAACAAATCGCTTCAGTCGTTCAAAAAGCAACGAACAAAATATTGCTTTTTATTTCGAATATTTTGACTTATAATAAACCAAAAAATAATAATGTAGCCTAGGTCTACGAAGCTTAATGATATGGTTTCTTTGTTGTTTTTTTCCTCCTAGAAGCAGATACAATTCCAGAAGACTCGATAGACCCATACGGCCTTTCTCCTGCGTCCCACTCGGTTGATAAAGTGAATTATTCCCCCGTTAAGTCCCCGCTGAGCTGTGAGGACAGCGTGTGCGGCCAGTCTCCGGACTACGACGACTTCTGGCGTCTTCCATCCCCGTCTGCGTCTCCCGGTAAGACATAGTCCACATTATAACTTTTAGGAGAACCTGTGCCTTCTGGTGTTTTCGTTTTCTAGGATAATTTTAGGTTATATTATAATAGTCTACATACAGCCTACGTTAAAGGTAATCGGAGTAAAAGCCTTTGGAGATAAATGACCATAGCCTATTTGACTTGATTATGATAATAAACCTTTTCAATTTCTGTATTTGTCTGTGTGTCCCTTTAGTAAACTCGGAGAAATCCCTGTCGCCTTTGGCGGACGAGACGCAGCCTTTCGTCGTGCCTTTCAGGCCGTACGCCTGGAACAGCTACTCGGGCTCCGAGCTCAGGCAACTTGTGCAGCAAAGCTTCCACCACCACCACCACCACCACCACCACGATGATGTAGACCTGGACAGGAGTGCGTCTCTGTCTTTTCACGAGGACGGCGCAAACAACAAGTCCCCCCTGTTCACGGAGAGGCCGCTGGGAGAGGAGAACTACAGCGAGTACAAGCAGGCCGTCGCTGTGTTGGACCGAGCACCGGCGTTCTTCCCCGACGGGAAAGCCGACGACCAGACGACACCCGCGGAGCTGCTCTGCTCGCGGCTCATCCTCAACGGCGCATACAAGTGCGTCAAATGCAGCAAGGTAACTTCGAAATGCTACTTTAAAGATTTGCCTTTGAGATTCGAGTTTTTGCCAATTCCGAGATTCGGGATTATTTCTAATACGGCTTCTTTGTCTGCTTTTTATTTTTTTTAGGTATTTTCAACTCCGCACGGTCTGGAAGTTCACGCCCGCAGGTCTCACAGCGGGACGCGGCCGTATGCGTGTGATATCTGCGGCAAAACGTTCGGACACGCAGTGAGCCTCGAACAACACAAAGCGGTGCACTCACAGGTACCATCCATTGACAATGTGCACACTGTAAAGCCCGACTGCATACACTTTGAGTGGATTTGAATTGAGACACGGGAGCGGACAGTAGGCCCAGACCTAATATCTTTCTCTCCAATTCCAGGAAAGAAGCTTTGACTGCAAAATATGCGGTAAAACTTTCAAACGGTCTTCGACTCTGTCTACGCACCTCCTGATCCACTCGGACACGCGACCCTATCCCTGCCAATACTGTGGCAAGAGATTCCACCAGAAATCAGACATGAAAAAACACACGTTCATCCACACAGGCAAGGCAGCCACCTTCCAGATAGTTTACTTTAATAATCCCCAAGCGTTGTGCGTAAAGTACACGTGTCTGCGCAATTATTACACATTATGAAAGGAAGTGGAGGATTTGTAATGATTTTGATCTTCTTCTTTTTTTTTGCAGGTGAAAAGCCTCATAAATGCCAAGTGTGCGGGAAAGCCTTCAGCCAGAGTTCGAATCTCATCACGCACAGCCGGAAACACACGGGATTCAAACCGTTTGGATGCGACCTCTGCGGAAAGGGCTTTCAGCGGAAGGTGGACCTGAGACGGCACAAAGAGACACAACACGGACTCAAATGAACTGTCTCCCACACAACAAAAAAACTTTATAACGAGAACATTAAGAAACACTACACTGGAATGTATAGGCCTGTAACGACAGAGTGATAAGCTTGGAAAAGAAATGTCCCGTAGGCCTTCAAGGGATGACACCGTCTGTTGTGTCCAAGACGTTTCAAAGACGGTTTGGATTCCCTTGGGTTGATCTAAACCCAAAATATTTACACTCATACACGCAATCGGCGAGAGGACGTATGCTAACGAAAATCTGCGCCTCTCCAAAGAGCTGTGTTTGTTGTCAGTTGGAAGTATGCAGGCACAACAGACACACGACTGTGTGATTTAATACACATAAGGGTAACTTCATAGTATTTAACAATGCTGTTTCCATTTTTGCACAATTGTGTTGTTGAAATGCTCATATAGAGGCCTGCTATTGACATGGTTTACTGCAATAGATTATAGCATCCTGGATGCCGTAGCTGTTTGAATTAAATAAAACATTGGAATAAAACGAATAATACGTTTTCTAATTTAAATATGTAGATTTAGGGTAGATGTAACCCAATTATTGTCCTATAGAAAATATAGGCTTGTCTTTTTAACAGTAACAGCCAAGAGCCAAAATACAGCCGAACACGTGGTCTGCATACTTAGGTCCCTGAGTTTCAACCAACACGCGTCCTGCAATAACCAATATGTAGGCTAATACAATTATCTAGATCTCGTTTGATTTTATTATTATTTGTAATAATCTACGTCGTTTCCGTTTGAAAGCATACCTTTCTTACAGACTTTTAGTATCCCCAATAACTGATGAACAGCATCAGTGTCAGGACATTGCACTTGGAGTCAGTCTGTGTAATAGATGGCAGTCGCCTGTACGTCTTTGCCGTTGGCTATTTCAATGGAATATGCCGGGAGACCAGAGTGAACCATGAGGAGGGTCTCCAAGTGTCTCTTGGCGAGACGGAGTGCGTGGTTGGACGTCCGTCTATTATTAATCAGACAAGCGTCTTCAGCAGAGAAGGAGGAATCGTTTTTTTATAGTATAGGCATATCAACGTAGGCTATTATATCGAATTGTGTATTATGAATAACAATAGATTTGTTTTAATGCAGTAATAGGCTATATACTTTTTAGGCGTATGTTTGTTAAAACATCAGAAGTCTCTGAGCAGTGTGCTGATAAGCATAGACGGGCCGGTCTAACTTAACGGTTAAGTGGTATTTCTGACAAAACGATACAATCATATTAATATCGCATTTGTGTGTTCATGAGTTCATGATTGTGTATGTGCGGTGACATAGGCCCTATCTTGTTTTGCTATTTTAATAGGCCTAGATAAGAGGCTAAAACTCAATAGAGCAACTAAAACTGACTTTCATAAAACAATAAGCGTAGGCCTATTTTGATTATGAAATATCAAATCAACTGATTAGGTCTACACCGCCCACCTTTTGAAACGCTGCGCGGTGATTGGCTGTCACGTTTTGAGGCGGCTCTAAACGAAGCGTGTGTAGCGCGTTTCATAATTTCCCTCGGGATAATAAAGTTTTCTTGTTTCTACCTGGTGGCGCAAACAGCGTTTGGCTGGTCGCCTGCAGCTCGAAGGATCTGTTTGTTTTGGCTCGTCTTTTGTTTTAACGTCAAACACTGTCCCTGCAGATTTCACCGTCGACCAGGTGCTTATTTTTTTTTTTTACCATGCAATGTTGTTGTAAAAGTTTAGAGAAAATCTATTTACGTCACTGTACGAGATAGGCCTAAATCACGGAAAAGCAACAATGTAAAATGTTACCTGCGGGCGCGAACCTGTGTTAACAGAAACACAGTAGCCTAGGCAATCCTAATTTCGTTTTGACGACAAACAATTTAAAATGATCACAGATTTAAACTGCGGGCTGTTTGCAGCCCGTGCACTAGATTATATTCGAGTTATCGCATAGCCTATAAAAGGATGGAGATTTAAGTCCGCTATTCTCGACATTGATTGAAATCACTGACTCGCGAGGATTTAATATGCGCCAGTTCCCCCAAAAATCTTACAACATCTAAGCCTGCGAAAATACTGAATATTTTAAACCCCAAGACGGACAGACAAAGGGAAAAGAGAAAGGCCTGTTCATTTAACCAATAGAGATAAAAGATGAAGCCTAAAACCTGCAGCACTGCCATACGGCATGAGACGAGCGTTTTTCCGAGAAATAAAAACACTTTCTTCTAAAAGGGCTGTCTACTACTAAACGAATGATGAACATGATGTACAAAAAAGGAAAGTCCCACACTAGTCACTTCGGCCTGCTTGCTCATCTGAATAAAAGTCTACGGTCCTGTATTGTGGCGTTGCGTTTTCTCCCTTTAAATAGGCATATGAATATAACCTTAAAAAAAAGTATTTGTATGTTTGTTTCACGGTATCACAATATAGCATACAGACTGTTATGTTATGATTCCCTAAAATACGCTTTTTAAGATAAATCTCGACGGGGCGCCGTGCAGCACCAATGTTCACATGAGCCATTAGGCCCGGCCAGATTTGAGTGTGGCCGTGGAGTTGTGAGGCATTAGGAGACCTGTACTCCACTGCCCAAGGGCATATGAAATATGAATAGAAAATGGCTCAATCGATTCGAGTAATCAGAGCGTTGCAGTCTCGAGCTGAAATCCAAGCATAGGCCTTACTGCTCCGATGAGACGCAGCCTGAGTGAATGAATGTCTCCTGACATAGGCCTATCTGGCAGAGTTGTGCAATTAAGTTCAGGATTTCACGTTTCTGTGGTTTTGGATAGTTTATTATTAATCTGACATAAAATGAATTATGAAGCAGACGTTTTAGAGGCAGACTTAGAACTTTAGCAAAGACCCGATCTGTAGGCTATTAAATGTCTATTCTATTGAGCTGTATTTAGTTTCGTATCGTTTAGTTACAGGACACATGATTGAAAATGTGACTTTTTTTAAGGGCTATTATAACGGCATTGCCAATTTTCACAAAAGACAAAAAATAGATTTTTAAAAAATGAGCAAAAGCAACAAGCAGCAAAACTAGAACCTGATAATCTCAGGTTCTAGTTCTAGGTCTAGTTCTCAGGTTCTAAATCTCACTTTTCTCACGTCTGGTGAGAAAAGATGTGCAGGATAAAGAGAGGACGGTGGTGATTATTGTCTTGGAGCTGGAGGGTATTGTGTATGGTCATAATAGTGCAGCGGTTGCTTTCTGTGCTGTTCAGCAGATTTCACACAGGTCTGGCAGGTTGGGCAGAGGCCAGACTCAATGGGCTCTCACAGATTTCCATCGCAAAGCTGATTACAATCTGCCATGATCGCTGAGGTTGGAGAGGATGACGGATGGAAGGGTATTACCGCTGATTTATCAAAGTGTGTCAGTTAAAAACAAACACACTCAACAGTGCAAATATTCAACACTTTTGCGTATTCTGTGTGGGGTTGCATAGGCTTACTTGGGGAAATACAAGATAAATGATAGCTAAAGTGAGAGAGAAACGAGAGAGATGGAGTGAGAAGTTTGCTTCACACCTGTCCCTCCCCCAGCGGACAGGTAGGCTAGCTGGCCAGCGTGCGCGAGGCAACAGCAGCTCGTATAGGACAGGGCTCTTTTGTTGCAAGGCCTTATTCATTATTCACCTGATCTGAAAAATAGACTCCACGCTAACCGCACAGCTGTCAGGCTAGGATGCCCTGTCAGCAAGCAATCGCCACAAATTATTAATGACGCCGAAGAGAAGAAAGCAGGAGAATGGGAGAAAAATAATAACAGGAGACGCCGGCGAGGCAGGTGACAGGCTGCGAGCGCCGCGTCACCCTCTCATGCTAGCCTGGTTTCTCCATTGGCTAGCAGTGGCTGCAGACTTTTAGCCACACACTAAAACTGTTAGCCACACACAGTTGTGGTGCAGTTGTACCATGGATGTGTGCAGATTATTCACATTGAGCAGTGCTTCTCTACTCTCTCTACTCTAACCTTAACCACACCACCAATCTCACCCTAATTTAAGCGTCCTTAATGAACAGTTCTGGAATGCATATTGGTAATAATGTTATGTTAATTACCAAATCCAAATGAAGGATTATTGTTCACAAGCAACACAATTATTAAGTATTCTATTAGTATTAGTAATGCTCAGGATAACGTAACATGGGTTCTATAGTTTTATTATAAGGCAGTGAGGTGGAGGTGCTTCTGCTGAGGGCCCCTTGCGCTTCCCCAGACCTGGTTATGATGGCATGTCCCCTGGCTACCAACACAGGCTGATCCCCCCGGGGACCCCAGTGACCAAGGTGTTTCATATGTGTGTTTGTGTCTGTGTGTGTGTGTGTGTGTTTGTAGATACCCCTAAGGGGATCAGTTTATTTATTTATTCATACCAAAGCCTGTCTAAGCCCATAAATGTGACCACACACACATACACCCACAAACACTCACACGCACACACACAAAAGGACAAATGAGAGCAGACATTTTTGCTCTGTCCATCCCTGAAAGCTTCCATTAGGCCGGTTGTGCTTGGAAGGTCTGGGGCCCTGAACAGCATGGGGCCAATGGGGGCCAAGCAGCACGGGGCCGATAAAAGCAAAGGGGGCAGTGGGGGGGGGCTAGTGTTGGCTCATTTAAAGACATATTTACATGGTTCATTAGGCATTACATATCACTACACCGTTTAGATGTGAGCTGTCACCCACTGGAACAAAGACGCTGGTTTGCTGTACACAGCTAGATTCCTCTGCTCACCACACCACATAAGGGTGTGTTTGTTTGTTTGTTTGTTTGTTTGTTTGTTAACAAAATTAAATACATACTGGATGAACTGATATTATATTCTGTAGGTGTACCGAGAAAAAAAACGTAAATGCTTTTATGTTCAGCCTTGTTACCACGGGTTGTGTGTCATCTCTGCCTAATAAAACATGAATACTGAGTGACATTAAAAGGACTCACTTTAGTTAAAAGGGTTGATAATAAAGGGTTCTGTTAAGGAATGTAAGTGACATGTGAATGTAAAGACCCAACACTAGGTCTCACATCACATAGGATTTGTCATCTAGTTGAAACGATGACAAGAATGTAAAGGAAGGAGCTTGCTGCATGAATGAATCTTTGTGTAATGAATCATTATCTTACTGTTACAATAAACATGGAATTGATAATGGATTTATTTACTAAAAATAGAAGATGTAATGCACTTCAGTGGTTTAGTCTAGGAACGACAAAACCACTGAACCGTTTCAATTTGGATTGCATTTTCTTGAATGTTGACACAGCGAAAACCTGTGTTATTACAGTGTCGTATTCCCTAAACAGGCATTTGCATGTTTAGTGCTTGTGTCAGAATGGGCTCAACACCTCTTCCCCTTGTCTACATAAAGCTTCTTAGCATTCAAGAGCAAACATGGCAAGGAAAGATATTGGTTTGTGAAAGTCATCCCCCTAACCAGGCCTGATTGCAGCGATGAATCTATCTAAAAAATTCATAAGATCCATTTCACAAATGACCAAGCCAAGCGTGCGCCTATACACCCCAACAGCACAGAAAGAGAGAGAAAGTGCAGGGCGCAGAATAGCTACAAGGCAAAGCCAGGCACAAGAGGATAATGTGTACAAAATGACAAAGATTTATTCTCAGCCATGATCAAATATTAATGCTGAGGCATTCAAGTAAAGTTACTTTTTGTGTTCTGATTTAATGAATGATTTGTGCGGTGCCGTAGCTAGGAGGCACAGATGTTGAGTTTGCTGAAGCCTGTGCTAATGCCCATTCAGGGGGTCATGTGGTCATGTGTCAGGCTGCAGCAGGATCAAGGAAATGTTGAGATGCAGGGCAGCGAAATGCTGGAGTCGTGGAGACCTTAACACAGGGCAGAGATATACTGGAGTCGTGGAGACCTTAACACAGGGCAGAGATATACTGGAGTCGTGGAGACCTTAACACAGGGCAGAGATATACTGGAGTCGTGGGGACTTTAACACAGGGCAGAGATATGCTGCAGTCGTGGGCCCTTAGCACAAGGCAGAGATTTACTGGAGTTGTGGGGACTTTAACACAGGGTAGAGATAAACAGGGCAGAGATATACTGGAGACGTGGGGACCTTAAGACAGGGCAGAGATATACTGGAGTCATGGGGTCATTTGATTTGAATAGGCTGTACTATGAGGCTTGTCCAACCATTGTGGTACAGGTGAGGGTTACCAAACCTAAGCATTGTGGTACAGGTGAAGGTTACCTAACCATTGTGGTACAGGTGAAGGTTACCTAACCATTGTAGTACAGGTGAGCCTTACCTGACCATTCTGGCGTGAGGGTTACCTAACCATTCTGGTACAGGTGAGGGTTACCGAACCATTCTGGTACAGGTGAAGGTTACCAAACCATTGTGGTACAGGTGAGCCATACCTAAGAATTGTGGTACAGGTGAAGGTTACCTAACCATTCTGGTACAGGTGAGGGTTACCTAACCATTCTGGTACAGGTGAGGGTTACCTAACCATTCTGGTACAGGTGAGGGTTACCTAACCATTCTGGTACAGGTGAAGGTTACCTAACCATTCTGGTGCAGGTGAAGGTTAACAAACCATTCTGGTATAGGTGAAGGTTACCTAACCATTCTGGTACAGGTGAGGGTTACCTAACCATTCTGGTACAGGTGAGGGTTACCAAACCATTCTGGTACAGGTGACGGTTACCAAACCTAACTATGCTGGTACAGGTGACGGTTACCAAACCTAACTATGCGGGTACAGTTGAGGGTTACCTAGCCACTGTGGCACAGGTGAGCCCTGCCTTACCTGCACCTGAGCTCTGTGTGAGTGAAGGATTGATCCTGAGTGAAAGGAAATGTATCCGGGTGATGCTGTGACTGCCTCGTTCCCCCTCTGGCAGCCTCTGAAACATTAATGAACACAAGGAGAATCTGATCCACTATCCTTATCCACCGTATTTATCTTTAACCTCAAAGCTTTGTGTATACCTGCAATATGCAATATCCACATCCCCTTAGAATGGGGTCTCTATCAGGGGAGTGTTGATTAGCTGTTGCTAAGTAAGTAACATGAATCGTGGCATATAAAGCATTTAATAAAATATAAAAGAAAAGAAAAGGAAATAAAATAAGGAATAGACATTGGGCTGCAGCCTGCCTCTGTAGGGGCCAAATAACAGAATGTGAATAAAAGTGTGTAAATACAATTGAGGTGAGAGGAACAATCGACCGGGGAGAGAGCCATGAGCGGGCAGGAAGTGCTGGCGGACATCTTGTGGCAGATGAAATATGAATTTTAACACTTGACCGAACACTTTGACAGGATAAAGGGAGTTTTTAAAAAAAGGCTAAAAGCCTCCATCATTTCCAGCAAGACATTGGTACCCCAAACACGGTGTGTCAGCATCTCTAAACAGCAGCGAGGGAGCGGCATGACAAAATCGCTTTGACAGCCAGCTCACATGTAACATCTCCCGCTCGCCCACCTCGGGGAGTTGCCGGCCAGTTTTGCTCCATTGCCGGGAGAAACCAAGCCTCGTGTGCGATCTCAAAAAGGCCTGTGAGTCTTGCGCGCCACACCGCACGCCACTTATTGATCCGAGTCAGACAGGGTGTCAGTCCCCAGCCCTCAGCTCCAGCAGCCAGAAGACTCTATCTGCGTCTGTTCCAGGCAACTGCTCGCTGTGTAGCCCTATTGATTGGGGACAACTCGACACTGGTAATTGCATCAAAATGCCGATTTACAAAGGGCCGAGCAGGCTGGTGAACGCGGAAGGGTCCGGGGAAGCTATGATTATCTGGGATGGTCCCCCAGACTCATGTTGCTCTCCGGAGAAGATGTGAGGTGTCTGACACGTTTCTTTCTCGCCCTGAGAGCTTCCACCTCATACAATACTGTTGGATAAACAGCAGCACGGCATGCAAGACAACACACAC
>OMNO01067676.1:0-15364 GCA_900303215.1 Trachyrincus scabrus | reverse complement strand
CGTCGCTATGCCGACCTGACTGCAGACCAGCTTCCCTCCTGTGAGAGTCTGAAGGACACCATCGCGAGGGCCCTGCCCTTCTGGAACGAGGAGATTGCCCCTCAGATCAAGCAGGGCAAGCGGGTCCTCATCGCTGCCCATGGCAACAGCCTCCGTGGCATCGTCAAACACCTGGAAGGTAGCCAGATAATGGATTATATATACAACTATAGTTGACTCAAAAAGTTCAAATGCTGATTTGATAAGGCCCCACTTTGCACTTTGTAACTAACTCAACATAAATATGAAGTTCCTGATATCAGTATAGGACAGATTCCTAAAGATCTCTGACACCAGCTATATATCGATATATCTATATATCGATATTCTTTCTACTCCTATTGTTTTTCTTTGTTCCTTCACTGCCTCCTAGCGTGCTTTTCCACCGTCAGGGCGCTGTTAGGAAAATGTGCAGCTCCACCCTTCACCACAAATAGGCTATCAAGCCAAATTGTAATCTACTTTGTACTCAGACTGTCCAAATGTGACTTCATCCTAAAAAGGGTCTCGTGGTCCCGGTGATGACAACCGATTAACCAACGCATCAAGTGTGTGTTAAATCCGCTAACGGTGGTCATTTCACCTGTCACTCAGGCATGTCAGAGGAGGCCATCATGGAGTTGAACCTCCCCACCGGCATCCCCATCCTCTACGAGCTCGACGAGAACCTGAAGCCCGTGAAGCCCATGCAGTTCCTGGGAGATGAAGAGACCGTGAGGAAGGCCATGGAGGCGGTGGCTGCCCAGGGGAAAGCGAAGAAGTAGAAAGCATAGTGATGTTGGATACAGACGAGGATGCTTTGACAGATTGAGGCTACTGAATTCTATCTTTTATACATCATTATCTTCTCAACAGAAGGTGACATTACGCTATGTGTGATCATGCATTTGATACAAATTGTGTCCGAAGATTTCGATGGTTCAATTTTAGTCTGACTTTTGCAGTAATACTTTCCATTATAAAGCACTAGTGTGTTGTTAACTCTCTAACCTGCAGTCATTGCTATCTCTCATCTTACAATCTGTGAAGGTGACGTGCCATATATGTGTGCTTGTATTGATATCTGTGATATTTACTACCTTGTCTTCATCACAAACTAGTATTTCTGTTGAGTAAAAAATATATTTCAACGACGCAAGGCACTTTCAGTCTAGTGACAATTGTCATAATTATCACCCAGGTATTCGGATTTTCCCTTGAAATGTATGGTCATGTCAACAATGTCTAAATTGTCCTAACTTGTCCTAACATGAATCGACCATTACTGTTTCTCCCCTGGGGCAGATAGGCCTACAGCTGGATCCCCTCCAATTCAGGGAAATAAGATAACTATGATTAAGGAATGGACACTAAACCGGATATATAGGCTGTGTTGTTACACTTGAACATTTGATATTTTATATAAATAACTTTAATTCCATTAAAAAGTGTGCACACACTGAAGCGGGTGATAGCGTGTCATATTATACTGTATGGGGGTGTGTCCACCTATTTGTAACAGTCTATTATAACAGTCTATGGCAGTGGCAGTCTATGGCAATTATTGTTATTAATACCACAGCATACAGATAGGCCTACACAGGGAAATATTTTTTGTTATTGTATATTTTCATTTAGAATAGTAAAAATACTTTTTACTATTATTTCACTAACATACAGGCGCACATCATAAAACATCATGGCTAATATTTAACATTTAAAACATTTCAAATACTCTCCAATGTGTGTAGTGGTCTCGACTGGCTCATGATAGACCCGTAGAACTACAGGTACCACAATGCACTGCGTCGGCGGCGTCGGCGGCGTGAGGCGGGAGAAGTGAGTCGGTGGTGTGAACTCTGAACGTCTTGTTGTTGGACTTACCGACACACACAAACACACACACACACACACACACACGCGGAATTAAAACGGTGTCTTTATTCTAAAACCTGAGGAAAATGTCAGAAAATCAGGGGGTCCCACGGTAAGAAACACGCCGTTGTTGTGCATCAGTGCGGGCTTGGAGTGACTTTAGTGAGCTAGCGGTCCTGTTACTTCCTCGTAGGACCACACGCTAGCTAGCCCACCGCTAAGCTAGCACAGTATTCACACACCGAACTGCTCACAATGTTCCTTTTTACTCCAAGTACATGATAATAATAATATGATCTGTCGTGTTGTTTCCAGAAGGTCAGGAGTCCTCGGCTTGGACATTAACATTAACATTAGCATTAACATACTTTCGATATTACATGTGTGACGAGTACTTTATTCGTTCACTCTCTAGAATATGTTATGTGTAGTATTACATGTAGTTATGAATAGTATACATGTAGATACATGTAGTTATGAATAGTATACATGCAGTTATGAATAGTGTACATGTCATTATGAATAGTATACATGTAGTTATGAATAGTATACATGTAGTTATGAATAGTATACATAGTATACATGTCATTATGAATAGTGTACATGTCATTATGAATAGTATACATGTAGTTATGAATAGTATACATGCAGTTATGAATAGTATTCATGCCATTATGAATAGTATACATGTAGTTATGAATAGTATACATGTAGTTATGAATAGTATACATAGTATACATGTCATTATGAATAGTGTACATGTCATTATGAATAGTATACATGTCATTATGAATAGTGTACATGTCCTTATGATTATATTATTGGTCGTCACACAGACAGGAAATAAACAGACAGACAGGCACCTACACCTACAATTTATTGTTTATTTCTAAACCTTTGCAAAACAATGTCAGACTACTACTTGCCAAGTGTAGCCAAAGGTAGGTAAAACATAACAGTGTTTTGACAGGCGTGGGTACTACAAATACCATACAATACTGCAAACATGGGGCCTATATACTTGTGATACGTGTGCTAGATGACATAGAAAGATGATTGTATGATTTACTTTTGCACTAAAACTGCTGACCCCCTGCTGAGTCTGCATTTCGCTCTCCGCTTTTCATCGCTTTATTGCGGAGCACTTATTGATAAGGCTACTATTAGCCTTATTATATGAGGCTAATAGTTGCCCACATTTTCTGTCAAATTGAATGCAGATGCTGACCTGAACGGACGCTGTTGAACCATCTCCGATGGGTGTCGTCTTCGATACTAGGTTAGACTATGTAACTATGATAAATAAAAACACACAGGATTCAGCAAGATGGAAGGTTTATTGAATAAAGCTGTTAGTTAATGAAGCAACTGCCTCACTCCTACTGAGTGCAGGCTTATGTCCAGTTCTTATCTTATCCAGTTCTTATCTTCCAGACAGATACATTCCAAAGTTGACAGATACATTCCTAAGTTTTTCATGCAGTTTCATAATTTCGCTGTGGACCACCTTGGCTGTTCGGATCATTCCTGTGCTAGCTTCTCCTTTTGAGACAAGACATCTGTGTCCTTGACTGTGCAACATGTTCTTATTTCTGTAGTTCTGCTTTGTCGAGTTGTTGGGCAAATGACAAGGTTTCTGAATGACAGTTTAACATTAGGGGGAATCTGATTATTTCCAATTATTATCGCCAGCAGTGGGAAACCCTGTGTACAGTTGCACATCCGGTGCATCGACAATACGGAACAGAATCATTGCCTTTATTATCCTCTTCAGCAAAATGACTTCAAGTCCGTAGTTCCCTTCCCTAGTTCTCAGTTATTGACTTTTTACATCAACTCTACTTACTTGGTTTGCATCCTGTAAGAAGAACTGTGCCTTATCGTTCTCAACTACAACCGTATAGGCCTCTGTTTCCATGACACCTGGGGAAGTAAATATCACGAGATCTACCACATGTACCACAAAAGATTTTAGGTCTACTTCTTGTCACTGTATGCTTCCTATTGCTTGTCACTTATATGCTTCCTATTAGCTCTTTTAGACGTTTGCGTATTTGCATGGCTTCGTGAAGTAACTTATTTGTTTACAAGAACTACAAGTCAGGAATGAGTTATCGGCCAATGCATGATATCAGATGACAGTCAGAGTGGCTGTGCAGGTCGTATTATATTATATAATAATATGTTACCTGGTCACATTTTTTACTTTTTGTAACCAAAGTCTTGGTTATTTTTGCTTGTTTTTTCAACTGTATTCCAGTGAAGGACTATCTTGGTTGCCCACTGCAGCAGTGCTCTCCATCCCAGTTAACCTATTGCCAGGAGCCCCAATGAAACCCTCTCAGTTTCAAAACCGCCTCTCGCTATCACGATCCACTATGATGTTACCCCTGCAGAGCCCCAAGTCAAACAGAACCAGAGGTTCACTCTCCTCTCCCAGTGTGGCCAAACCACTGGCACATTGTCAGGTAAAGACCTCGTGGGGTTTTCAGCACTATCTTTACCTGTACAGACTTTCCAAATAAGAGCAGCCTTTCTAATTGAGGACGGTCAATATTATTTCATACCAATATTAAAGTATTCAGCATTCATTCTCATTGGCTGGTTTATGTGACATGTGTGAGTCAGAATGTAAATGTAATGTAATGTAACGATGAACTTTAACTAATGTAAATGTATGTAATGTAACGATGAACTTTGACTAAGTTCTGTAAGACCTTTCCTTCTCCAAGAACAATGCTTTCCGAGGACAGAAACCAACTGCACAAACTGTGAAGGTACATCCAGGTAAGAGTGTCTAATGTGATTACTGTAAAATATATATACAATATATTAGATTGTAATCCCTGACCCCGGAGTATAAATCCCATGGCACGTGACTTGGTTTTGACTCGGTTTTCTACTTGCTTATTTAATTCTTTAATTATTTAACTTTTATTTTTTTGGGATGTATCATTTTTTGTAAGCCATCCTCCATTTTTATCAGGAAAGTTTCATCATCAAATGGATCTATCTACAATTTTAGTTTCTGCTGTTCATCACTAAGGATTTCCTACACTTTATATATCGCATAGTATATTCCTGTACTACAAATTATCCGAAAATGCTTGTTTTTTGCTCAGGACAATAAATTGCTGGTAAATATCAATAACCGACCAACTTAACAGTGTCCTTTGTATGTTTTCCCCAGCTGGGAGTGACTGTTCATTTCTGAAGAGGAGCAAGAACTCTGACGGCAGCGACAGCAGCCTGAAAAAACAATGTCTCCAAACCAAAAGTTTAGAGCCGCTTCAGACACCAAACTGCACCACTAGCCAATCCCAGCGCCTCTCAGCGGTGCGCTTGATGGCACCGCCTGAATTGAGCCCCAGATCGCCGCCTGACCTGTCGGGACTTAATATCTTCTCGAGGTTGCCAGGGGTGAGGAAAGCCTGCATGGTGAAAGTCACTGAGGATTCTGTGCTTTTACAGGCCCCTACCAGTTCACTGGAGAACTGCAGGACGAGACTGATGAGCGCAAAGAGCAGAGAAGCTATCAGACGCTCAGATCAACAGCTGTCTCTGGAGAACGGGGGCACAGCTGTCCGGGACAGCAGCAGTAATGGCCCTCTGGCGAGCCACCAGTCAGACCATTCTCAAAGCAGAAACCCTGCCGCACGGGTAAAGCCGACTAAGGATGGGAAGTCAGGAGAAAGTACCGCAGAGGAGATTGGTGCCGCACGTAGGGCTCCCAAACGAGCCGCAAAAACCACCACTACTGGGCCTCTGAGCGGTCACACCAGGCAAAAGAAATCCTGCTCAAGGAGACCCTCTGTAATACCGGATGACATAGGCGACCTGTTCACCCCCGACCCCCTGACCTATGTGTCAAGCGTTAAGCAAAAAGCAGTGGTAAGGCCCCCGGCAGAGCTGGGGAAACTGGGCCCACGCACCACGGAGGGGGACGGTGTTCCTGGCTGGGCAGCCACCACCACCACCACCACCCCCTCAGCTGAATCACGTAGTCAGCAAAAAAAGCATTCCACGGGAACTAACATTCCACACCTAACCGCCTCTGTCACTGTGAAGAACGCCAAAGATATCACACCAAAAGGAAACTTACCTGTTGTTAGACTGACTAAGTTGAATATGGGTTTGCTGTTCGGCTCAATATCACCAGCCGGTGCACTCAAAATCCCTGTGTTTTTACCGATTGAGCGGCTCAATAAACCCCACAGTGAACTGGCGGAGGTGCACAAAACTCCTCTCGAGCCAGATAATCGGACGCCAACCGAGGGGGGCGTGCCGTGCGAGGGGGGCGCGCCGTGCGAGGGGGACGGCTCTACTTCCAAAAATCCTTCGCCATCCACACTCCCGGCCAGCGAGGAAGACACCGATCACGCTGGCAAGATGGTGGACGAAGACGTCCTGGACCTGGACATGGAACTGGGCCTTAACTTCAGCTTTGGACTGGATCTGGATCAATCCGAGAGCAGCGAGGATGAGCAGCTGCTCTCCCTGCAGGACATGATGCAGCCCACCACGCCCATCTCGTGCCAGACCATCCCCAACAACGTAAGCAGCAACGGCACAGTTAGCTTCACGCTAGCTCCGCTAAGGTAGCGCTACTGTGTGTTCTCACTGTATTTTCTTTTTAGCTAGTGGGATTCAGTCTATTAATGGGCAACAAACAGGGTCCAAAATGTACAGCAACAATATCAGGGTCACATATTAAAACAATTGCTTGGCCAGTAGATTCTTCCACTCTAAAAAGACAGAATTCGGCAACAAATGAACGTCAACAACGTGTTGTTCTGTTCGCCTCATCAGACACTTCAGTCCACGTCCACATCACTTGCCTGCAGGAACAACCTCGACCAGATGCTGAAAGAGATCCGCTGTATAAAGAGGTAAGCCACTGGGATCTCAGACCTCACTGAGCACCAGTCAACTACGCCACGTGGATCGTGATGGTGGCAACGTTTTGTTATTTCACCCCCCGTCCATCAGATCCAAGGAGAAGGAGACCGAGATGCTCTCCTCCTGCAAGGAGGAAGACCTGAGGAAAGCTGAACACGAGGAGGACGAGGGGAACCATGATGAGCCCATCTCGTCTGAACATCAGTGAGAGAGATGGACGCTTTTTACACGTTGTGCATTACACATCTTTCATTATTTGTTTGATTGATTGATGTTTGCTTCTCTGCCTTGATACCGATGTGTGTTGTTTTCGATATTGATGTCTATTTTATGTTTTTGTATTATTTTTATTGTTGATTACATATGTTTATTTTATTGTACATTCAGATTTTTATTATTCGCTTTTTGTGTTGCCTTTGTTTTTTTCTTTTGTGTGTGCTGCTGCTGCACCAGTCTGGTACCTAATCTGATATCATCTCATCTCCTTGTCTTCCAGGGAGTTCCTGCGGCGCTTCTCGATGGTGTCCAGCATCATCAGGGACATCCATCCAGGAGAGGTGGTGTTCAACCTGGAAAGTTGTGGACGCCTCTTCAGCCAGCACACACTGCAGCTCAGACACTGCAAGGCCAACCCTCAGGGGCCCGCACAGAAGACACTTCTCTGGTGAGTAGCTCTCTGGTAATGCTGGCTCTCTGGTAATGCTGGCTCTCTGGTAATGCTGGCTCTCTGGTAATGCTGGCTCTCTGAAGGTCCAGCCCAGCGCAGCTGAGTTTACACGTCCGCATCGGCTTGTTTGAGGACGCGTACGACTTCTCTCCCTGCCCACCACAGGTCACATGTTTCCTGTTCAAGGTAAGGGTCTGGGATCTGTGGGTCTGTGTGTCTGGGTCCGTCGCTCTCTCGAATGCTTAATGCCCTGTATGTTTGTCTTCACAGATGATGTCCGTTCACACCGAGAGAATCATCTCTGACAAGATTCTCCAGGCCCTCTGTCTCATTGCACGCTCTGCTGCTGGCCATATCGGTAACTGTCTGCAGCCTTAGTAATGCACTACCTTGCATTAGTAACTGGCAGGAAACCACAATGTGTGTGTGTGTGTGTGTGTGTGTGTGTGCGTGTGCTTGTGCTTGTGTGTTGTTTCAGTGAAAAACCACAGCCAGAAATTCGAAGTGTGGGTGCCCAGTGTGGCAGACGTGACGCTGGTCCTGTTAAATATGGGTGCTTCATTTGACACCCTATTCCCGTTGGAGAAGTTACAACCTCCCTTCAATGAAGGAGACTTGCTGTGAGTAGCCCCCTCGTTCATCACGTGTCACCCTTCTGTTGGAGCTCCACTTGTTTCTTAAGTGTGTGTGTGTGTGTGTGTGTGTGTGTGTCTTTGAAAGGGAGGGCATCGATATCAGCAGTGACAGTCCATCCAGCAACCAAAAACTCAGCACTTTTCAGAAGCACAGCTATAGCAACGTTCTCAAGGTGAGACATGGCGACCAGGACATCTTATATAAATCATAATGAAAATAATAATCATAATATAATAAGAGTAACCTTTATTTATACCCCACCTTTTTTATAACAAGGTTTACGACGTGCTTTACAAAGAGAGAACACAAGCTACAGACTACAGAACCACTAAATATGCATATAAAACAGAATTAACAGTTAAACACCCTGATAAAAGCAAACCACCAATGAACTGAGCACCACACTCTAAACAGCAGCGTCGTCTTGCTGTGTAGACCACCATGCCACCGTGCTTGATTGCCCGTCTGTCCTCCCCCTGTGCTCAGTACCTGTCGTACTGCATGGCCCTCTGCCCGCGGGCCTTCAGCGACCCGGAGCTGCTGCTGCTCCTGGCCCTCAGCGGCCGGCTGGGTCTGGAGGCCCACTTCGCCCTGGAGCCCCACTTAGACCTGCGCTGTCTGCAGCGCCACGTCATCAACAACGTCCGGGACTGGGAAGACACGGTCAGTGGGGAGGCGTCCGCCGCCTGTGAGCCTATAGGGAGGAGAGGTAGCTGCCAGGTCAAAACGGTCCTGGAGCCACCTACAGGGCACATGCTGCTACTTGGCCCTTTGCACACTGTACATTTGAGGCTAGGTTATTTAGATTTATTTATTTATTTATTTGTATACTTTCTTGCACAAATATTTTTAACGTAATGCATTTTCCATATATTTTTGTCCTTTAGCTTTTACTATGTGTTGTGTGTCAGTTGTGTTACCATTTGTATAATCTGTAGATAACCACTATTTTATCGTTTGGATCTTGGATCTGCAGTGAACTGCTTCTTCTCGTTCTTCTCGTTCCTCTCGTTCTTGTGACTTAACTCTGAATGGATGGTAACTGCTGGGTTGATGGCTTTCTTGGTGTTTCTGTTCCAGCTACCCAGAATGTGTCTGGCCCTCACTGAGCTGACGGCAGACCACCACAACATGTGCTGTCTGGTCCAGCTGTTGCCCGACCACCCTCGGGGACAGTGAGTACCTTGGATCATCCGCATTTTGTTCCATTAACTCTTCGGCTATGAGGCTCTGGCTCTCGTCAACAGAGACGTATAATGTTGTTGTTTCGGGAATAGGTTCAGTGCTCTTGTTTTCTCTTCAGGCAGCTCCGCAGACACCTAAGTGTATGCATGATTTCCAAACTGCTGGATGGAAGTTGCACTTACAAGCCATCAGCCAAGGAGTTTCAGGTGAGCTCTTGGGAGTGCACCTTGGGTTATCTGCTTCAGTTCCTGCTCTCATCCTCATTTGTCAGTGTAGAAAATATAAGGAATACCGATACATCAACTGTGTGTGTCTGTCTGTCTGTCTGTCTGTCTGTCTGTGTGTGTGTGTGTGTGTGTGTGTGTGTGTGTTTCTCCATGCAGCTGTCCCACCTGCAGCCGTACCTGTCCCGTATAAAGCCCTCTAGCCTTCTCCGCACCATGATCTCCTCCTCCAGCCTGACCAAGAAGCAGGCGGAGGAGAACATGATCTCCTCCTGCAGCGTGACCAAGAAGCAGGCGGAGGAGAACATGGACACGTTAGACCAACAGGTCAGATCATACACTGTAGCTGTGTAGCGTCTGCTCTTCTACTCTGACTACACAGATGTTCAGAAAGTGTTAGTCTGATCCGTTGTGTGTTTCAGACCTACTACCTCTGCTATAGCCTGCTGACGTTGGTGAATCAAGCGTCCAATTATCAGTGTTTCCAACCTCATCAGAAGGTACAGTGTGTCCTCACTTCTTCACACAGAGACCGCACTTATGTTTTATTACATAGTAGTGCATAGCAGTGATTGATCCTGGTCCCAATCTTGACTTAAATCCACAAATTTTAATTTTTGTTTATCTTAAGGCCCCAATGCTTCTCGGGTGATTTCTTCAAATGTTGAGAGTGGGCGGTGACTTTAACAGTCTTCCTTTACACCTCAGGAGCAGCTGCTGGAGCTGTGCTCTGAACTGGACCGGCACATCAAGCGTGACATCAATGACAATGACAAGTGTCTGTACCGGAGCAAGGTTGGTGTTAAGGTTTCACTCATCTCAGATCCAGCAGTCCTGCTATGTTCTCTTCTGGGAGGAGACGGCACAGAGCCTGGTGTTTAACCTTTAACATGAGCGGAGTATTGTGTGTTGAATGTAAATCTGTTGATGGTAACAGATATGAAACGAGTGTCCTCCCTCTCCCTCCAGGTGAGCGACCTGGTGGCCAGGATCTACACCAAGTGGTGGATGCTCATCCAAAGGAACAGACCGCTCCATGTACAGTAAAATCCCTCTTACATTTATGTCATTCACCTTTTCTGTCCCCGAATGATGTGTTTCATCTGTCGAATGAATTAGATGAATTCATTTGATTTCATTGGATTCATTGGATTAAAAAAACTAAATCTTAACAAAGCAGCTGTTAGAAACTGAGAGGTGTAAGCATCAACCAATCAATTGGCCAAACTTTATTTGCATCAGCACTTCTTGTGCAAAACGAATACAAATTGCGAGAAACGAGAAACAAAACAAAGTTTACAATGAATGAACTTGATTAGAAGAAAGCTAAGCTAAAAAGGTTTTAGTTTAATAATATTGACAGATTGTGATGTCCTGTATGAGGGGGTGCTGCTCACTCACTCACTCCTGCTCCTCACCTCCTTCTGCTGGTTCTGTTGTTAACGCTGTCCTGTATGAGGGGGTGCTGCTCACTCACTCCTGCTCCTCACCTCCTTCTGCTGGTTCTGTTGTTGACGCTGTCCTTCCTCCACTCAGGACAAGCTGTACGACTTCTGGCAGCCGTCACCCCAGGACAGGCTGAGCGACGCCGCTACGCCAGGAGAGACGTCGAAAGAGGAGGGCAGCGACGCTACGGACGACCCGGGGGTCTCGTCAGAGAAGGAAGAGAAGATGGACGAAGACGTTGATGAGGAAGAGAATACTTGTGCCGTGGAGGACGACGAAGAGGCAGAACAGATGAAGTGACCCACGAGAGGAGAGGCGTTCGCGGCAGTCGTGAAGGAGCTATCTCAGGTGGAAAGGAGTGATTCTTTTTCGGTGGGCTTTTGGAGGGAGCTCTTGGTTCGAACGACCAGCCCGGTGGCATTGCAGGGAATTCCTTGAGTTCAGGGTTTTATTAATAGTTGCCTTAATCTGTTCTATTTGCACTACAGTTTGTCTCCTTACAAGGATTTCCATTTGGTTGCTGTTAGTTTTTTGCACTTTTGACACTATTTACTATTTTTACATGCTGGTTGATACATAAAATAAAAGACTTTACGAATATGGACGTTTTGAGAATGACTTGACAAATACTCAGTTTCATGTTGACTGATTTGGAGTTTGGTTACTGCTCAACATGTTACCACAACAATTGATAACTTGATATGTCATTGATTGGTTTTCAAAGACAAGCAAGCATGGAACTTCTTAGCATAACGTTTCTGCGTTGTCTTTCAGAGGACCGCCTCGGCAACGGTAATGATGATTTAAAATAACTCCTTGTCACTCTTGACAGTGCAGGATGTCCCTATTCCCACCCTCTGAACGGTAACAACAGGGGGAAAACAGACTTCAAGTTGAGCCGGCTAACAAACAGATGGGGCTGGGTGTGTGGGTGGAGAGCAGCTGGATGCTCCCATGGTGAGGAGCATCCGGCTCCAAAGGGCCAGCTGAGGACAAAGGGCCAGCTGAGGAAGAGTGTAGGTGGGTGATAATCGTGTTATTATTGACTATACTACAAATTAAATAAAGCATAGGCTTCTTGCATCTTTCACTTTTTAACAAATGCACTGCACTAAATTAAAATGGTCACCATTAATCAATTGAGTTACATTACTGCAAGGTGTTCATTTGGCAGTTTACTGGCCTACTTCCCCTCAATAACTGATATTACCTTTACACACCGGTCACCGGGAGTTTCCCCGTGGCCTGCGAAATGACCCGCAGGCCGCAGTCAGGCCACTGAACTGAAGCAGGCCAGGCCAGTGTTTCTAGTCAAGTCCTTCATGTCAAGCATAACCAGTGCTTGAAGATGGGCGGTGGAAGACAGAGGAAGGGTGGAGCTGATTGGGAGAGAGAATATAAGCTTTTATGCTTGCTTTTATACAGTGTGCGATTGAGCTTTTCCCCTCACTAAAATACATTAAATGATCCCTAGTTCCGTCCCATCTGCCTATATTCAATACATATCTGACTTTGTATGCTTTCCTTAACTTTCAATATAACAATGGTATAAATGATAATGATCTTTTCATTGACCCCACAGGCTTACTATCAGATCACACGTTGACCTGAATACGATTGAATCAAATTAAACAGAGCATTGAAGTGTCGGCATGGGCATAGATCAAGGAAGAGATATCAGTGTGTCATAAATCAAGCGACGTTTGAAAGAAAGAGATAATAAAACAGTGTCTTTGTCCTGATTGGTTGGCCCTCCGCCCCGCCCCTTCCTGGTCGCTAGGCGACGTAGTGCAGGTCAGGTGACTGTCTTCAGACACAACATGGCTGACCTGTCAGAAGACCGATGAGGAAAGGGCCACATTTTTTAGCGCAACCGTTTTCACTTTTACGCCGTTTCTGAGCACACTTGACCCCGTGAAACGACTCCAGCTAACACTGAAGGTAACGTATTATTATATTACATCATATTACATTATATTACGTCATATTACACCGCTGGAGACGTCTGTATGTGAAGGCTGTAGCAGTGATCTGCTCTGTTAGCCTGTTAGCTGGGCTAGCTGGCAGGTCTGTCTAACCTAACCCGACCAGACGAGCTACACACGGTTTGATTTTTTGTGTGTCAATAACATTCAATCGAAACGTGGACGTATCGTACGCACAGCAGATCAATAACACAAACAATAACACAAACAATAACACAAACACGCCGACGAGCGCCTGCTTCACGCCTCCAGTGAACGAGTCAATACGACCGGAGGACTTCACTTCGTGTTTATTGAGGCTAAATGTTTCACCTGAAACCAGAAGAGTGGTGAACCTCGACTAACCACACGTCGTGTGTTGCTGCAGATGAGCGAGTTTCCCGGCGCAGGGGCGCAGGTGGTCCCGAGTGGCCACCTGGGGCAGGACGGCCAGGTGTGGGAGAGACCCTGGACCCTCGGGGAGATGCGTCAGACCAGTGCCAGTTGGTCTCTGGCAGCGGATTCAGGGGTAAGCCAGTAAAACCTACCCGTTCAGCAGCACACTAATCCGAGGCAGTGTTTATTCAGTAGTTCACTATTTAGTCGACACTTTTATCAAAAAGCCACTTGCAGGGAGTTCAGTTACGTGACATTAAGTAAGGGCCAGGTCGTCTGCTCAAGGATGCCTGCAGGGAGACCGCAGTGCGGACATTGGGGATCGAACCCAGAGTGTTTGTGTTGCGTGTAAAACACTATACTATACCATACTGTCCTGCCCCGAGCCATCATGTGCTCGCCACAAGTTGCAGATCCCATTCATATGAATGATTCTGTTTGTATTCCATTGTATCTTGCTTGATTTGCACACTCCTTTTGCCGGTGTAACGCCTGAATTTGCCATGGCGGATCAACAAAGTGTTACCTTCTTACGTCCACCACGAGGTAGAATTGTGTTGTGGGATATAATCAAATGGCCTGCGTGCCGGAGCTGTGACTAATGAAAAATATAATTGTTTTTTCACAGCTATTCCTGTTCCTACAAGACTTTTCCCAGAGAATGCTGTCGAAGACTCACGAGATTGAGAAGCAGCTGGATGGATTGATCCGAGACACTAAGGCCACAGACAGCTGCCTGCACTCTGTCTTTAATGACTTCCTCATGCTGTCCAACACACAGTTCATAGAAAACGTAATGTACCATTTGATTTATTATGCGGCCATTTTCTATATCTTGTACCTTTTGTATGTTGCTTTCATGCTGTTGGCAGGTTTCTGTGCAGGTGTTGCTTAAGTAGTTTCTGAGCTCCCTACAGTGGGAAGAATGGATTGTTTGATGATCCTTATACAATATAGATATAGATATTTATTTGTGTATTTTATTTTTAAATCTGTATCAGAGAGTGTATGATGAAGAGGTGGAGGAGCGAAGTGCCAAGGTGGAGAATGCCGTGAAGCACCCGGAACAGGTATGAACACTTCTGTACATGCAGGGTCTTGATCGTTGATTCCCTCAGTCCAAGAACGCTTCACGTCAGCAGGATCCAAAAGCCACTGACGTCCACGCTACGTAGCATCCTAAGTGATATTGTAGTTTTGCTTTTTGCATTTTTAAAATAACACAAATAACACAAATTATCAGTTGATAAAAACTCAGTTCTGCAGCAGTGGTGTCCGTCTGCTCCGGTTCAGGCAGGGAAAGATACGTACTTCGAAGTGACTTTTTTTTGTCTGCGTGTGTGTCTGTGTCCGTGTATGTGTGTGTTTTACCTCGCAAGACTCGAGAGCAAAAAGAAGCCGAGTTGATTCCCAAGATGCAGGAAGCGGTGAACTACGGTCTGCGTGTTCTGGACTCTGCTTTCGAGCAGCTGGACATCAAAGCGGGGAACTCCGAGTCGGAGGATGAGGACGCCACGGACAGAGTGGAGGCCATACTGGAGCCCAAGGTGCTCGCTACATACGTCACACCCGGCACCTTTGACGTCATTGGTCGGATTTGGAGAGCGCCAATCCTGGACCGATGACGCCAACTTTTCTGTGATGTTTTGAGTTGTTGTTGCAGACCGCAATGCTCTTATACTAACCGGCACATGGAGTGTACATCTAAAAAGTGGTTCTCTGTTCTCAGGATCTGTACGTGGACAGGCCTCTGCCGTATTTGATTGGCTCACAAGCCTTCATGGAGCAGGATGATGTCGGACTTGGCGACCTCTCCAGTGACGGTAACACAACCTCAGCGTCTACAACGCTTAACGAAAGGTGTGCTTTGCGATGGCTGTGTTCTTATGTATATATGTGTGTGTGTTTATTATCATGCTCTCCCGTTCCAGAGATGTCACTCGACAGCGATGGAGACAGTGTCATCGAAAGTGAAGACGGCAAAGAAGAAGTTGTAAGGATACGTTTCCCTATGCTCATGTAACCTCAAACCAAAACATTTACACTGTAGAGAA
>OMNO01067675.1:0-17049 GCA_900303215.1 Trachyrincus scabrus | reverse complement strand
TAATGCTGTACACGTTCATTATCTTGCTTATTAAAAGTCTGTTTTTCATTTTCATTGGCAATTTTGTCTCGTGTTCATTTAAGTTGGGCTGGGAACGTAGGTGCTTTTCAACCTTATCTCCATCATGAGGGATATAGTGTGAAAAGTTTGGCTGGTGGCAATCAACCCCTGAGTGAAGTTGTGGTGGGACTTGGTAGAGAACAGTACCAGGGTTGCTTGTTTGCCGTAGTCAATCCACCGCTGTGTGGCAAAGTTGGTGGACTCGGCACAGTTGAACCCATGATTGAAACCAGCGTGGTAAGCAAAGGGGAAGGTCACGATAAACTGTCCAGCCTCTTGCGTAACCTAAACATTAAACATATCAATTATAATAATAAGTCATTCAAAAGTCATTCAAAAACTGTTAATAGACAACGGGATCACCTTCTCAAAGGGGATTCCATATTTCTTCAGGATGGACGGTGAGATGAGGGTCATTTTGTGTCGTAAGAACGCTTCGCAGCTCTGAGCACTTCCTGGAAAAAACCCTGCGTAAAGAGTAAATAAGACAAATACTTTAGAAAAAGCTAACGTCAGAATTGATACTGATACTTGAAATAAGATGGTTGTTTCAGCTTCACAGCTTGATTCATGATCAAAGTGTCGGATATATATATGCTTACCCTTCGCCAGCCGCTCAAGACGTTTTCCATGTTCTGGCGGGACAACATACCTGAGCATGGGAAAGAACCACAGATATTTCAGAAATACTCCTGAACATATTAGGGCTTATCTAGTAATCCTCATTGTCAAATGTCAATTCATCGAGCGTTCAAAAGCCTTGGTAGAAGCCTTGGTAGAGTGACAAGCAGCACACCTCCACCAAACCAATACAAACCAAATCAACTAAGACTAAGACCCAAGAGCTAACCCAACAGCTAAAGTAGGCTATGCACTAAAACATATGCAGGTTGGATGAACAAATCAAACACAATGTTTTAGTGGTGGGAAGGACAGCTCTGCGTGAAGTTATGGAGGTGAAGGTTGGACTTTACCAAGACTTGGGCTCTCCAAAATGTAGATAGTTGATGCTGTAGAGATCCATGTCCTCCGTGTGCCAGGCAAATGTACTCTTCCACATCCCAAAGTAGAGGTATGGCGTGTTGACTCCCTTGATCTTGATCCCACTCTCATCCTCCACCGTGTCTAGGATGGTGTTCAAATGGCCGATGTTCCACTCGGTTACGTCCTTCACAGGAAAGGGCAGGAAAATGAACGAAAAGGTGATGGGCTGGGGTAGCAATGCATGTGTTAGGTAACCAAATGTGCTTTTACTTGGTTCACGACTTGGAAAAGATGTAGGATAAGAACAGGTTATATTAGAATATATTCATGTTTCTGTCTCTGGTTTTCATTTAATGTATGAAAACTACCGTAAACTGTTTCCAACTATTACCATATTTGAAAAGCCATTGCCAAGATACAACTGCTCATCATGATATGCAATACGTGACTCCCGACAATACCCTCAACCCCACTAAAGACTGTCTTTACTTACAAGGTCATACAGTGTCCCGGATACATCAGCTCCATAGAGTGGAGGATTAAAAGTCAGATTCTTCCAGAACTTCCTCTCCAGTTCCTCAAAGTCCACATACCGAGGATTACAAAACCTAGAAGGTTCAAGAGAATGTTCAAGTTGTTATCCCAAAAAAACCCACAACGCCTAAGGAGAAGGTAACAGTTAAAGCACATGAGCCATAGGATGACAACTGTAACTGCCCTCACAAATACACTGATGTGGAGTCCACCATCTTTGTACTGCAGAAGCATGCCTCACCACAATTACAAGGGAGGGTGCAGAGTGTGGAAAATTGGATCCCCCCCCCTCAAACCTGCAGGAGATCGATTAGCTTCCACACCATGCCAAGCGCTTTCACTCTGCGGAAATGTCCCAAAACTTTAGGAACCTCAAATAAAAAAATGGGACCTGTTCAATGTCCACCTTCTTCCCATGGTGACAGTTGGTGCATCAAAACATCCACGCGATGAGGTCATAATGAATGGGAGACCCCCCACTACACGTGTGCAAAACGCAGGCATTGTATCCATTGTTAGCATCATATTAATTCTGCAAAGTCTCACTTGTCCAGATTGGAAGCTTTGCGAAACTCTCGGACCGTCATGGGCTTTTTCTGGATGTTGTACTGTGTGAAGAGACCCGACTGTCCCGTCACAACCTGCTGAATTGGTGCTGGGATCACCAAGTCGTCTATGTCATCATAGCTCTGTCTCGGCTTCCAATCTTTCGGTGGGATAACCTGAGGGTGAAGAAAATGTTACGCTGTCATTCACATTATCAGAATAAACCCAAATAAACCTTGTGCAATAAGTACCAACTGGGTAATATAAACAGATTTAGTGGAATGAGTATATAGTTAGCATGATCAATTAGCATTAATATGAGTCTGTAAAAACTTTTACCTGAATACTCACACGCATCTATTACCACCCTATATATCCACTGCCAATAACATGCCATTATTATGTATTAGGCCTACATGAGAACATTTAATCATGTTGTACGTGAGTGAAACTACTACTACTTCTGTAACAACCTAGTCAATATCTAGTCCAAGCCCAAATAACATATTTAGCAACCGAGAGTAAATTAAAATGTCTATTCCATAGACATTTCATACTAATGCGCTATAATGTGTTGTGGTTCTCCCAATAGTTGACCCATTATTAATTATAGCTCCATAATAATGAACACATGAAATGACAAAATCATCTTGTTGTTGTACAAAACTAAATAACACTTACTCTGGCCATGCCCGCTTTGTGTGCCCACTGGGACTCCATGTAGGCAACGTAACGGCTGAAGTCTTTAAATTCCTCCTTGGAGGGGTTAAAGGTCATGATCCCGTCTGTCTGGGCTGTGGCCGTGGTCATCTTGGGTTACTTTCACATGCACAAGGAGGAGGAAGAGGAGGAGAAACTCTGTCAAAACAAAAAGAGAGAGCCAGTACTGCATCAATCACAGTTAAAACTGAACCACAGCAGTAGATGCATGGCTGCACCAGACACGTCCAGTGTCTAGTAGGCAGCATGAAGACAATCCTTGGAGTTAACGGTCATCTATGATGATGATGATGATGATGATGACAATACATCACGGTTCACTACGAGATGAGACCGGAGAGCAACACCGTGCTAACAGCTGCAGCTAGTCGAGAGTTCACTAGTAAACTTTCAGCAGTAACATCTATTAACGGCACGTTAGCACACACACACACACACACACACACACACACAAAAACATGAGCCCCGGGATAACGTGGTCACTATTACTGGCAGAAACGACGAGCACACGCCGTACATGTTAACTTCTTCAACGCGATGTTTAAGAACAAGAGAAGGTAACACGGCTTCAGTGTTATGAATACAGCTAGGTGGCTAACATGCTAGCGCTGCTTGACATGTCGGCTCCGGGGTGTTTCAAACACAGTTACACTACTCAACAGTCACTAAACTACACAGTAGTGAGGAGGAGCTCCTGGTATATCTGCTGGTATATCTGCTGGTATATCTTGTACCAGGAGGCTGACAGGCTGGGAGCTGGAAGCTAAGCTTTCTTGTTTCGTATCGTCCACTTTATTATTATTATTATTGTTACCCCAGACTGGGACTCACCCGAGTGGCGCCGAGAAATAACAACACGTCTTGTTCTAAACCGAGACTTACCTATAAGGAATGAGCATAAATCCTATCTGTTTCTAGTTAACACAGGTTTAATGTAAATATTTAAAAAAATCAGTCAGGGTAAAAAAAGATAGTCGTCCATTATTGCAGCGTCGTGCGCATGCGCAGTGTGTGTTTGTTTACACCAGGCTGGAGGGGGCGTTCCGTACGTCACGTCTGGTCCAGGCACCGCCTCTTTCATATATATTATGATAATTACACAAGGATAATATCTAATAATATGAACTATTGTAATAATCATTTGTGTGACCAAGCATTTACAGATTATTTTTCTTTAATGTTATCTTTTTGTATTATTATTATTATTATTAATTATTTATGTATTTCAGGTCCATCTAATTTTTAGTCTGGTGGGCAAAGCTATCTCGTGAAGCGTCACGATGACGTCATCGGTGATGGAACCCGGGGGTCATCGGGTCTTTTCCACCTCAGACCTGCCTCACCGTCGCCCAGGCCACGACTCCCCATGGACCATCCTCTCCTGATCCACAGCCATCTCGAGGCGTTCGCTGCTGCCTTGGTGATGTTCTTGATGGCTCTTCTAGACACTCACACTAGGACAGTGTGGAGCTACTCTGGTAGGCCTACTAGACACTCGCATCAGAAACAGTGTTGACCTGCTCTACTAGACCTGCTCTCCAACCACTTAACCAAATTTGTAATGCTGTAAATGTATATAATACCATAGGTAGGCCTATAACTTAACATCCTGTATGGATATCATATCGTAGGTATAACCTATCATGTAAATCTGCATATCACGTTATAGGCTTAACAGTGGTCACACAATGTAAATATGTCAGTCTTTTTTTTAGATATATATTACGAGGACAACAGAACTTCCTTTGTATGCGTGTTTCTTAGAAAACGAGCCGCATACGTTAGCAAAACAATTACGTTTCTTCAATGTTTCCAAAGACTACTTTGCAATACTTGCAAAGTATTGCAATTTCCTTTCTGTGACATAACTTACTTGCCTGAGACTGAGGCATACTCTCAGGCCCATGGACCTCAGACTGCGGGTCGACCTCAGACTGCCAGTTGTAGCGTTATCCCGGTCTACCACAACGCAATTTCCGTTCTCTACCGTTGTGTTTCTGTATGCCAGCAGAACATTTGCCAGTTTCTGTTGGAGTGGTACTCCTTCCCTCTTACTTGCTTTCATGGACCGTTTAAAAGTCAGAACTAAGCGCTCATCTAGTCCATTTGCGGCAGGATGGTGAGGAGCCATTTTCTTATATTCTTCCGAAGGAAAGAGTGAAACTCCTCCCCTGTGAACTCACTGCCGGTATCGCTCACCAGCTGCTGTGGTAAACCTGTGCGAGTGAAAAGTGTAGTAAGTATATCTGCTGTTTTAGCTGCTACAGTAAACACCTCGGTCCACTTAGAGTGAGAATTGACCACAATAAGGAACATGCGATCCAGAAATGGTCCTGCATAGTCCACATGTCTACGCTGCCAAGGTATAGTGGGCCTCTCTCATGAATGGATAGGAGCTGTTTGTGGTTGGTGCCATGTCTGTTGACAGCCGGTGCAGGTCCTGGTGATGTCCTTGATCTGAGCATCGCTGCCAGGCCACCATACATAGCTCCTAGCCAGGCTTTTCATTTTCACCACACCAAGGGGCCCATCATGTAGTGGTTCTTGACACGCTGACAGCTGGTCTCGTCGGGTGGAGTACTCAGGCCAATGGAGTCTCCATGAGCTGGCCATCGATTCTGGCAGCTCGACAACATTTAATACAGAGAGACTAATGAGAAGGCTGTATGCTAAAGGCAGAGAGACTGATGTCCTTCTCTGAACAATGGGCCATGTTTTGAGATAACTGGACTAGAGATCGGCACCAGAGAGTCCAATTGCCCAATTGGGAGAACTCCTTGTTAGGCAATACAATCCGGATTTCCCAGAAAAGGAGTATGAAGAAAAATGTGAAATGTCAGCGAAGGATCCCATTTTCATGCAGAATACATCAAGCTCTGTAACCCTAAAACATGGTCACTACTTCTTATCCTTACCATTTTGCAACAAAGACATGACCTTACTAAACAATCGTGATTTGGCAAACCAGGCTCTGAATCCAGCTAGTTTAGAAAAGATGAATCTGATGGAGTATAACACCATCACGGAAGAGGTCAATACAAAAGGTTACACCGAGAGGATACAACCGACCTGCGACCACAGAAAGGTAAATACATGACCGGGTCCACCACAAAACACAAAGGAACTATATTTCACTGCTCATCTTCAAAGGCACGTCCCTAAATAGTGAACTCCGGTCCTGCAAATACCCTCCTTGGTGTATTGGTTTCGCCAAGATCGCATTGCAGTTATAGTCGACATCGAAGGAATGTTCCATGAAGTGTGAAAAGCAGATTCCTTGTGTTTATGGTCTGAAGGAATACATGACTATTTGGTGCTGTATTATCACCAAGTTGTGCCAACTTCACATTGCAAAAGACTGTCATGATAGAAACTATCAAGTCCAACTTTTACATTGACTGCCTTATACAATCACCACAGGAGTTGTAACACTTGTAAAATACCTGATCTATGGTTAAAGGATGGATTTAGGTTATCAAAATGGATCAGCAACAGCACTTTCTATGCCTGATGAACACAAGGCCAAACAGATTAAGGAATTGAACAGATGTCATCAGAAGCACTGGCAATCCAGTGTGATTTAGTCGAGATATCCTCTCAACTGTCAGTTTCATCTATGAGCCACTAGGCTTCCTTGCCCTGGTCATCCTAAAAGGCTAAACAAATCCTTCAAGAACTGAGCAAGCTAAAGTTGGGATGAAGTCATCCCCAAAGAACACCATCTTGTGGCAAAAATCCTGCACCGTGATATGACTGACGGCAGATTAATGCGACAGCCAGCAATCACATGGCTCTACAGTTACTTGTGTACACTAGATGAAGTAGGAACGATTCACATCTTAAACCAACTGCAGTCCCAAAGCTACCATAGTCCCATTTACTACCTAGATTTCTCACAAGGCAATAGTACAGTGGGCATCACAAGGAAATAGTCAAGCTCAGTAGACAATTTGATTTTATTGAAGAACCCATCTACTGCATGAGGTTTCCCTCCAGAAAGACCATTTAATCTCAGGAGGAAGCATGCTGTAGTTCTTGTCCACAACATGGCTGCTAATAAGGTGTCCACTGCCCTTTATATGCAGGCTCTTCCTGGTCTCCAGGTCTTGACATCTCACCCAGACCGGGCAGCTGGAAGCTCTGATCAGAGGCACTGGGGAGCTCCTCCTCCTCCTTCTTCTTCTTCCTCCTCCTCCTCCTCCTCCTCTTCTTCCTCCTCCTCAGGGCTGGCAGGATATCTGAGGTAGTGGTTCTCCTGCCAGTCATCTCTTCCAAGCTCAACACTACTGCTGCTGTGAGTGTAGGTTCCAGGAGGGTACTGGCCTGTGAGGAACATCCAGTTGTATGGGTAGAAATACCCAAAAGAGCCCTTTGGCATGATGGCCACTGGTTCAGGTGGGCCGGTGACGACCTCAGTAGCCCCATCAGGCGGTGGTGGGAAACCCCTTTCCTGGGTCTCAGACTCATAGCCTCCAGCCTCCTGTGTGCTCTCAAATTGGGAGAGATCTCCTGGGATGAACTGTTCAGGTGCCGGTTTACTGTAGCCAATATTACTGGTTGATGGACCAGCTTCCCCACCAGAGAACAGTTGCGGCGGAAGAACCCAGGAGACATCTAGAAGTTAACAGAGGGCGGGCCAAGCTATTTGTTCACTTTCAAAAGGAGAACCAAACCATAAATCATTTTTAGATTTGTTCGGTTTACAATGTGGATGACTGCCTCTATAGGTTAAACATGTCATTGCACACATATCCACTGACTGACAGGGTTGCAGGTTACCGGTCACCTGCTGAGCATTGCTGAGACACCTGCTTATTGAAGGGGTGTTTACAGAGGAGCCAGCAGCCCCACAATGAAAACAAACACTTGAAAGCTTTTTTTAAAGGCAGGGTCAAGAGGTCTGGTTCTCTTCTAATGCTTCCCTCAGATTCAGTTACACTGAGAGTACAATATCTATAATGACAATTGATTCAGGTTACCTTGAGACACAGCAGGTGGTGAACCTACAACATTTCCAGGGGGAAGAGCAGGGATCTCCTGACCAGAGCCTTTCTTGTCTCCAGGACCAGACATGGAGCTGGTGCTGTCATAGCCAAGGTCTTCAGGTTGATAAAGACCTGACGTTTTATAAGACCCACCTCCAGTGGAACCACCTTTATACAGCGGGGCAAAACCTACGCACATATCAGCCACCAGTAAGAACGTAAACACCCTCATGTGAATTAAAACAATAGCCTCCATGTTACGATACACACCATGTTTAACAGGAGTACAGTTGACAACCCAAAGCAGGACAGCTTGGAGAAAGATCCTAAAACAAATATTTAAAATTTAAAACAATAACTCCTACTATCAATCATGAAACACCACTCAAACAAAGGCGTGTCACTCACCATGTAAAGAGCATTGAAGCCATTTCTCCAACTGGACATAATCACATGAAGACAACGGTTTTGTGGAAGGTTTTTAAATGTTGCCAGCCACCAGCTTGACCAATCAGAGCTTAATGAATTGATGATGCACAGCTGCCATGAAGTGATTGTGTTACAGGTGGAGATTGGAGCGCAGCCCATGAAAGGAAACATAACTGATACACACACGTACCTAGTTGTGTAAACTAAAACCATTGAGACGGGTCTAACTGTGGATGTTATCATTCATTCATTTGTTGATAGGCACACACAGAGACAGAGTCTAACTGTTTTATTAATTTCCCTTTATATATGCAGCTGGAAACCACACACAAACACACAGAAATGTCTCATTGTTGTTGCGAGCACACACACACACACACACACACACACACACACACACACACACACACACATACATACACAGGTTGTGTGTGTGTGTGTGTGTGTGTGTGTTGCTCAAGACAATGAAACAGATAATTGTAATCACACATAACCCATCCTTAATACAATGAGTCAAATGTTGTGTAGTCAATAACAATAAAGGAAAGGGAATTACATTTAGTTCTACTCCTGTATGCCTACCATCTGCTCCTCCTACCAGGCTCCTCCACGGACCCTGAGGAGGAGAGTCACCTCCACCTCCTGGGGATATCTTCTGTCTTTATAGGCTGTAGCCGTGTCTGTGTTGATTTGTTATTTAACATCCAAATGTTAAATACCTCTCTACAGCGTGATTATTTTGCTTGCGATGACAACCTGCTAGAGACAGAGAATGGGCCGGCTTAACTTTGGACCAACATCATGTTTCCCTTCGCCACCATGAAGCATAGGCACCCCTGGCAAGCATCTCCATTTGGCACAATCCAATGAACTCCTGAAGCATCACAATCTTCCTGGTTTGTTCTGAACTTGGAAATACTTAGTATTACAGAAGTGAGAGGTCCTCAAAGCCATTACAAGTTGTCGGCTGACAAAAATCACTGAGACAGCACAAGATACAGGTAAGTGACATGGCACCTATTTCTGACTGAAATGGGTGTCATGTGAAAGTGTTTCACTAGTGATGGCACTATCCCAGAGGTTTGGTTGAAGTGTTTCTTTACTCCTTAATCGACTTAAAGTAAAAATAGGAACAGGAACATTGGCAGCTTTATATTAATGCCAAATATTTAACTTTATTCATCTCAGATTTGGTTATATCTTTTTTTATTTACAAATAAAAAAACATGACAGTGTAGACATACAAACACTGCTGCACAGTGACATGGCGACTTGTGTGAATCATCACACACACAAATGGGGTTTACCTGAATGTTTGCATCATCCTAATGTATTTACATACGTTTCATTTCAGGTCTAAATGAGCAATTTGTTAAAATAAGTGTTAATGATGTATGGATCCAGACTTAAATCAGCACCTAGTCTTCAACAGGGACACACCAATATTACTTTTTCATTATCGTAATATTGGTATTAATATTGGAACAGATATCTTCTCCAAGTTTTAAATGTGGTGTATCATCTTAGCGTAGATTTACAACATTAACCGGGGTCACAAATATATTCATATCCATTAATTTTTCCGGAAAAAAAAATTGATATCCTGCTGGTCGATCCTCATCGTTAGGTTGGTCCTGGATCAACGTAATATCCTGCTGGTTCATCCTCATCGTTAGGTTGGTCCTGGATCAACGTAATATCCTGCTGGTTCATCCTCATCGTTAGGTTGGTCCTGGATCAACGTAATATCCTGCTGGTTCATCCTCATCTTTAGGTTGGTCCTGGATCAACGTAATATCCTGCTGGTTCATCCTCATCTTTAGGTTGGTCCTGGATCAACGTAATATCCTGCTGGTTCATCCTCATCTTTAGGTTGGTCCTGGATCAACGTAATGTCCTGCTGGTTCATCCTCATCTTTAGGTTGGTATTGTCAACTTGTACTCCTGTAGCCAAAGTCTACTCAAGCCAAAGTTCATTGTAGAGATTAAAATAAAATAATTTTTAAATGTCAACGCTAAGAATTAATTAATGGAAGTTATGCACACAAATTCTGCTATTCATGTGAATACAAATATTAGCTGAAACTGTGAGGTTTATTTTAGACTTAACAAAAAGTGTGTCATATCTTTTTATGCTGTATCTAATAGTTTGGTTTGACAACTACAGTTGGGCCCTGTGTTCAACTCAATAATATGGCAAACATAGAATATTAAATATATGTGGTAAAAAAAATATTATTAGCAGCTCTATGCACACCCCAATATTCATAATTTGAAGCGTGTTGGAAAATAACGATCATCTGTGCTAATAAAAAAAAAGTATAAATGAATTTAAAAACAAGAGCCATTAAAACATACAATAACATTACAGGTGATATAATCACAGGGACAAGTTAATGGGAGTATTACTAAAGATGTGACAGGTTTCTGTTGTGGAGGAAGGGGAACATGGGACTACAACAGGCATGCCCCTTCTAACCAGTCCACGAAGAGGACAGAAATAGGTTCTTTCACTGTCAACATCTGGAGTCCCTCTCAGTACTTGTGTCATCATGTCCCATAGTGATCAAAGCTTCCAAGGTATTCCAGGGCTGCCCTGTAACACAGCTGGAACTGCTCCTGGAAAACACAAAAACAAACGTTAAAATGGTGGAAACTGAGTAACACCTTGGGTATTTATTTATCTGACATTATTTAGTGATTATACAGTTGATTCTGTAAGATAAAAAAAGACCCCACAAGAAGCTGAACATATGGCACGGATATAGCCAAGAGTAGCATTCATGAAAGTGTAAAAGGAAATCAACAAATGTGTAATATAAAAAGCATAGGCTGCATTTTTCTCTCTCTCCAAAACAGCAGTACCTTCTTAAGACTATGGTGTGGCTGTGCAATGCATATATATACAAATGATGTTAAACAACATGTCACTTCAGTCCAAGCGTCATACCATTTACGCTGCTGCCCAACAGTATGTGTATATTTAAGATGGTAAACTCTGTCCTGATGAGGAACCAGTAGATTTACCTCTGTCTGAACCATGGCGGGTCTCTGAGTTCTCAGCGTCTTGACGGTCTGGAAGAGGTCCACCACTCCCTCGTACCTCATCCTCTCCAGCACAATGCTCAGAGCGATGAAAACACCCGTCCGTCCGACACCCGCACTGATGAGCGAAGGACACGTGACACATATTAAAGAGTTAACAAAAACCACACAATCCCATCAAAGAAACGGCAGTATCTCTTACTGCCATTTTACATACTGTGATGAGAGTTACCTGCAGTGCACGGTGATTGGTCCATCTTGGCCAAACTGCTCTTTGGTTTTATGAACCTGGCCAATAAAGTCAATGAAGCCCTCTCCGGTTTTTGGAACACCTTGCTCTGGCCAGTCAGTAAATTGAAACTGCCTAATGGTCCGAGACTGGCCATCCTATATGGGCAAACAAATAATGACTATGAATACCATTTAATACAGCCAGAATAACACAAATCCATTTAGATCATGTGATTGTGATGTTATGTTATTTTATGTCATGTGATTGTGATTTTTTTTATTCTTAAATGAAAGATAATCTGCTACGTATTTGCTCATTATTTAATATACAATATGTAATGTGTATTGTGAATATGGATATGTACCCAAGACAACAGATTAGCCTACTCTTAATGTGAGGGACGTATTCTGGCCCTCACAGTGATGAAGCTGAAGGCACGTACCCTGGCCTCGGTCCTGACTCTAGCCCTCACAGTGATGAAGCTGAAGGCACGTACCCTGGCCTCGGTCCTGACTCTAGCCCTCACAGTGATGAAGCTGAAGGCACGTACCCTGGCCTCGGTCCTGACTCTAGCCCTCACAGTGATGAAGCTGAAGGCACGTACCCTGGCGTCGGTGACCTTGAACTCTCGGAGGATGTACTGAGGCATGTTATACTCCGCCATGGGGTCCACCACAAAGTACTGGTAGCGGGCCGAGCGCTCAGCTGGCCAGTACTGATGGCACTTCTCCTACAGAAACAGGACAGTGTATTCAGACTGACCATAACACACACACACCCTTTTAAAAGTCAAGTCAATTCCAAGTCAATTATATTTGCAAATCCCTTAATCACAGTTTCAGTCTCAAAGGGCTTCAGTGACTATTGAAAAGATGCATGACTGCTGTGTGATGATATGCTATGATTGGACTAGTGTAATCTATTCGTTTTGTAAAGATGAAACTATAATAAGTGAACGCGTGTGCTGCCCACCCGTCCCATCTCGCAGAGTTTGGTGAGCATGACAACAATGGTGGAGTTATGTTCCCACAGCATCCTCCAGAGGTCCTCGGTGGTCTCGGCCAAGGGGCCCTGTGTGGCCATGTATGCTTTCTGTTGCCTGCGAAAACGAATAACACGATGGCCGCATATTTAAAAGTTATTATGATAGTCCAATGTATTCCGACGATAGTCAAATTAATTGTGAATTGTATGGTTTTGTTATTGTTTTATTATTGTTACCATCATCATCATTTTTTAAAGTTTTTTTCAATTTGTCACTACACATACAATGAGTTACACACAACCTCCACCAGGGAGCAGTGTTTAATAAAGTGTGAAAACATTGTGCATGTGCAAGATGACTGCTGCCTACATTTCTACATTGCTATATTCTTCGTCGTCTTCATTTAGCATTCCAGAAATTACAGTATCAATACCGACCCTAAACCACTGTGTCCAAACTCCTTTGCTTTTTGTCATTTTTGTAGCTGCTGGTTGACAGATGACAGAGCTGAGCCATGACAAATAAAGAGAGGGAGACCCATTGCCATATCCCATATTCATGTCTTCCATTCATGGAGTCACCATGTGGGGACATTTGGGTATTATTGGACAATTATTGGACAGATATCAGAAACATGTGTGACAGATTAATATTATTTGCAAATATTGGCAATGGTTTAAACTAGCTGTAGCTGGGGGAAAAATGGTTTGTGTTGCTGCTGAAATCTATTTGCTTTGAAAGCTTTTAGTTGACAAAACGACAGTCGGTGAACAACGTGTAATAAAATTCTATCACTTGGAAAGACAAGACATGCGTCCTGCTGTTGGTCAGAAGTGTCACTGCGATGGTCTTACCTGTACCCATCTATAAAGCTGGCATTGATGTAGTCTGAGCCCTCCACTCCCCGGATGGGCTGCAGGCACACACGGCTGGATTCAAAAGGCATGACGTTCAACAGGCGGTTCTTGAACTTGTTGCATGGCAGGTTGGCACTGATAAATCGTGAGGTATGTGCTTTAGAGTTGGCCAACTTCTGCACAACGGGAGACAAAAACATCTGTTAGGGACAGGGCTAGAGATGGAGATAGAGACAGAGATAGAGACAGAGCTAGAGACAGAGCTAGAGATGGAGATAGAGCTAGAGATGGAGATAGAGACAGAGATGGAGATAGAGATAGAGATAGAGATAGAGATAGAGATAGAGACAGAGCTAGAGATGGAGATAGAGACAGAGATAGAGATAGAGATAGAGCTAGAGATGGAGATAGAGACAGCAACAGACAACTGACATTACCTCTTTAGTAAATTCAAATTAATCATTTAAGAACTAGAGCGTCGCACTTTAAGTCAATGTCAGTGCTTAAATTATTATTATTAAATTATTTTGTTAAATTGTTTGCGTTAGACTATGTTTTATTATGTTCATCCTGTTGTATTTCAGTATTTTATGTTTCTCTTTTTAATTGCTCTTTGCAGTTTCACGACAGTGAAAAGCTATACAGGTGATGATTCACCTTGAACTCCAGCTCCATGGGGGTGAGCGTCTCCCCAGGTGCAGTCTGGGTAAGTTTCTGGATGTGGCCGTACAGACTGCGGGCGGGGACCTCCGTGCATCCACAGGAGGTGGCCTCCAGCAGGGCCTCGTGAATAAAGACATACTGGTCCTCCGTCTGCACCATGTAGTTCCTGGCCGCCCGCATGCACGTCACATGACCGTAGACGTCCACCGTCTTCTCGTACTTGATCCTCTCCAGCATGGCTTCTATTACCACGAAGCAGCCTGTCCGCCCCACACCCGCACTAACAACACAGCAGAATACATCTGGTGAAACGGTCCGCTAGAGGGGCAACGGGACCTTAATCGCCTAGCGGCCATCTTGGTCCTATAAACACTGGCTTGAGAGGGGGGAAACTGAAGATGACCAATGGTGATTATGGGTCACTTCGGAGGTTTCCATGGTGGGACCAGAACCTTAGAACCTAAATCAAACTCACCAGCCTCTAATTAATTCAATGATTCTGGTTTTTTGTTTCGATCGGATATCGGAATAGACTCCTACTTATTATTCACTATGTGGGTGGAAAACATTGTTTGAGTCACGTTAAATGGAGAGAGTACCTGCAGTGGACCACCATGGGGCCAGCGTCCAGAGGGTTGCTGGCCTTCACCCTGCGGAGGAAGGCCAGGGTGGGGGTGGGGTGCTCTGGGACCCCGTGGTCCGGCCAGGCCAGGAACTGGAACTGTTTGACCTCCCGCCTCTCGCTGGAGCCGTTCTGCAACAGTGTGTTGATGTGTTGGCTTCCAGTATCAATAAAGAGCACTTCATTCATAAGGGAAGTGTTCGTTACAACTGCTCTGCTCAAGATGGAACATAATAATATAGTAAAACAAAAGTATAGGTAATACATCATAAAAATTGAATTAATACACAAAAATACAGTTAGAAATTAACTAAATATTCTTAACTGTATTTCTGTGTTTATATTTTTTATTTAGACATTGCATCAGATTGACATTTATAACACACAAAACAAGCATGCGCAGACACACACACACACACACACACACACACACAGAGTAATCCCCAGTCTGCTAAACAACTAAGCCTTTCCATGTGAATCGTTAATAGATGCCTAGCGTTGCTATTTCATATAACAATTGTAATAACAATTTGAATTTCCTAATTTACCTTAAACAGGGCAAAGGTGCGGAGAACGTAGGTGGCCAGCTCCACAGTGTCCAACATGGAAACCTGGATCATGCCATACGTCTCCGTGCCTCGGCTGGGCCAGTACTGGTCACACTTCACCTGCGTGATACACGTTCAAACAAGCACATCAGCTCACTTCTCCTCCGTTGTCCCGGTAAGGAGGACATGCGGTAGGAGAGGTAGTGTTGACCGAGTCAGTGAAGTGTGCATGTGAGATAAAGTGCAAGATTCTGATTATTGTTCAAATTTACCAAATCTCTCTATTTATAATAAGGTTCGAATGAAATTATGCCGTTTCTTGTCTAACGGGCCAATCAAAATGTGTTGCCTGGTCTGTGTTCTAGTGACACGCTCACAAGCGCAGGCGATCGCTCAGACACTCGTCCACGGCTCATTCTTTTCTGTTTCGTTTTTCTGTTGAGTTAGAAGAAATAAGTTGTAAATAGAAAGGACATTATTAACAGATTAAAGAAAGCCCGGCGAGGAAGAGCCCGGGGAGGTGTGAGAGAAGGAGAGCTAAACGTGACGAAGAAGCTGGAAGCTGAACCGAGGAAGCGAGAGAGCGCCACGCCTCAGGACCGCCGAGCAGATGGGAGGGCATCTGCTTCCGGTCCGGCCAGTTTGACTCGAGGAGGGAACAGGGGGCGAGCGGCAGATGTCCCAGTGTTACATCCACACCGCCGGTCAGAGAGATGCGACAGGGCCTATCAGACTCGTCTGGATGGCTGGAGCCACACACACAATGCTCCACTGAGTTAAAGGCAAACAGAGATTTGTTGGCGGGGGGGATTTTCTTTCCTGCTAACTTTAATTAGCAGTGGAATAGCGAACAAAGAGGGAGAGGGAAGATCAGCGATGGAAGTTCAACTTCTTCATTGTCCCTAAAAGGGAAATTGTCTGCCAGAGACACAGAGAGCATCGGCAACAACTGCAGGAGTTATCCCCAAACGCCCCACCCTACTGAATATAGCATAAAGATGACAGTGAATCTGTGCTATGGCGTGTTTTCCTCCTTCAAGTGATCCGGTAAGTTAGAGCCGGTATTACACTTTTCTGTGTACTTTTGCCATGATTGAGGTGAGGACACGCCCTCTGGGCAGGGCTACTTCTTCATCCTCTCATGTTGGGCTAAGTTGGGCTAAACTGTTAATTCTTCACATTCTGTTGATAATTGTAGTTCATTTTTGAATGTTTTAAACTAATAATCGTACACAATGCACCTTCAATGTGTATGCGTGCGTGCGTGCGTGTGTGTGTGTGTGTGTTTAATACCCTCGATTTCTCCTCAAGCCGTGTCACCATGACGATGGTGCTGGTCTGCTGCTCCCACACCATCCTCCAGAAGTCCCCCAGCGTCTCTGGCAGCGGGCCTTGGGTGGCAATGTAGGCGTTCTGCTTCCTGTAGCCGTCCATGTAGTTAGCGTTGATGTAGTCGCTGCCTGGAACCCCTGCAGTGGTGGGAAGTAGAGCAACTAACAAGCTAGACACACCGAAGTGTGATGTAAGTGTGATGTAAGTGTGGTGTAAGTGTGATGTATGTGTGGTGTAAGTGTGATGTAAGTATGATGTAAGTGTGGTGTATGTGTGGTGTAAGTGTGATGTAAGTGTGGTGTAAGTGTGTGTGATGTAAGTGTGATGTAAGTATGATGTGTGATGTAAGTGTGATGTAAGTATGATGTGTGATGTAAGTGTGATGTAAGTGTGGGACTGGACCCTTGATTCTAGCTAGTCCCCGCCCACTATCAACATTTACAAAATTCCTTATGGCTCACTGGGAGACGCTTTATTTACTCATTTGTCAACTGTAACCATTATTAG